>PVHP010007134.1:30295-57830 GCA_004024765.1 Zapus hudsonius
AGAAAGAAAGAAAGAAAGAAAGAAAGAAAGAAAGAAAGAAAGAAAGAAAGAAAGAAAGAAAGAAAGAAAGAAAGAAAGAAAGAAAGAAAGAAAGAAAGAAACCCATTACAAGTGGAAACATTACGATTAGTTAGCACAACCTCGCATCCACAGTTTAAGGTTTAGGAGTACCGCACTGCGAGGAGCGTGTCCACTCGGGCTTTCTCTAGGTAACCCTCATCCTGGTGACCTGGATGAATTGAAGAAAAAAACTTGATCGAACCATTTGCTTGTCCCTCTGCATCCAAACTGCTCTGGGCACAGCAGCTCTTTAATGCATTTCATCAGGACTACCTGATGGGAGGTTCCAGAAGCCTTGCACACTCTCTCCTGGGAAGACCTAAAAGCGTATTACCCTCTTGCTCCTTTGGAATTTGCATCCAGATGAACCCCATTCAAAGAAACAAAAGAAGCAGCCCTACAAGAGAAAAACAAAGGCCATTTCACCAGAATACAAGCAGCTCCCAGGAGAGCTGAGAAAAGGAGCTAACTTCTGCTTTTGTTGGGATTAGCTGGTTTTAAACCTCTCAGGGGCCAACTGCCCATTTCTCTCCCCTGTCAGAGCTCTACATCCCTCCTTTCTTCCCTATCCTTTGGAGGCTGGAAAGAGTCTCTCTCCTTCATTTCTGCCTCCTGTTTGCACTTGCTACAATTTTAACACATCGACTCCTTAGGAATAAGGCTCAAACAAGAAAGGGCCTATAACATGGGACCAAATGTAAGTTTATAAATATGCACATATATGTGTGTACATATGTATATAGATATGCCTCCACATATATGTATAGGAATATAAATATACCTATATTTATGGTATATGTATGCATGGTGCCTAGAACACAATAAGAACTGGCAAACCATGTGGAAAATAATGAACCCAAGAATAAATCCTAGGCCTGGGGAGATGGCACAGAGGTTAAAAAAGGCTCACAAAGACTGACAACCTGGGTTCCCCGGTACCCACATAAAGCCAGATGTGCAGAGTGGCACACACATCTCTTCTCTCTTTGTGGTGGCTAGAGGTCCTGACATGCCATCTTCTTTCTACCTCTCTCTCGGTCTCCCTCTCAAATAAATAAATGTTTTAAAAAAGAATAAATCATAAATTCACTGACTGAACTTCTCACTCCTTTACCATTCTCTCACATAGATGCTTTGTTTTGTTTAACCTGAGAATTTACCAACAAGGTGGGGGGGGTGCAAATCTAGAATAAAGGAAGTAGGACTTCGCTGATTTCTGAGCCAGACCTGGCAGTGACCTCATGGCCACTTCCTTAGCCTCCTCTTCTCAGCTCTTGAGGAAAGCACCTTCTAAACCGAATGAAGGCCAAGTTCATCTCCTCTCCCTGCATGCTCTATGCAGCAATTACTCTCTTGCAGTATCTTTCCACCAGCAGGTGAGACGTGCAGGAAGCCTGGTCTCTGCTGCCTAGAATTGTGGGCGCTGATAAGGCAGTCAGCCGTGGAAGTGCAGCTGGAGGCTGAAGAGGGGAAGGGCTGGGCACTGATCCTGCTGCCCCAGCATCCTTGGGCACACAATCGCGTGGCTTATTGACAACGCTGAATGATGTGGGTGGCATTTATTAGTTTTCAATAGCTGCTATAAAATGAACCTCACGCCACCTGCAACATTAGAATGCAGAAGCAGCCCTGGATATTAAAATATTTGTGGCTGCTTCGGCTATTATAGAAGATTTTACATCCTCCAGGCTCCCTGTGGGACTAGACACCTAAATTAAGATACATATTTATAAGCAGTAAATAAACTCTGGAGAAGAGCAGTACAATTAATGAATGGACAGAGAATTGCATATGGGAGGAGAGATGGTTTTTCGACAGACAGTCAGCAGTGAAATGAGGTTTAAACATTCTCCTGTCACCATCATTAAGATATTAATAGTGAAAATAATATACAGGAAGGTTTTTCATACAAGTGAATAAACGACTCTGTCTGTAAAGGAGAGCCCCTGCAGGTAATCCGCTTCTCCCTGCCCATTTCACGGGATGGTAGAAGTTGTCTCATTCATTCTGCAGCCCTTCCCTCTGGCACCCTAGATGTTTTGATCAAAAGAATCCCATAGAAAGCAGCATTCAAAGTCTTATTCTAACGCCACCCAATTTTCGAGTATAATTACTGTATTATGTCACTTTCTCTTCACTCCAAGTTCCTAATGAAGACGCAATCACAGCATGACTCAAAGATAGCTTAGTGGCAAATCAAGGCAACTGGTCCTTCAAATTCTGGGGCAGGCTGGGGTACCTTCCAGAGCCCTCCTGGGCAAGGAAGGCATCACCCTTCAGTGTAAGAGACGTTTAACTGTGGTGTTGACATGGTCTGGTAACGTTCCAAGGAAACCATAGTTCCTGTGTGAGCCTGGCAGTTCCCTCTCACAGCCCTGCTTCCACGAGCCCTCAGAGATAACTTACACCCTCATCTTCCTCACCGGTGCTACCTTGAGTTTGTCCATGTTTCCTCACGATGGTTAAGATCCAGTGTCTCAGAACACATGGCCAGCACCAGCCTGGGGACCCCACGCCCACAAAGCTAACCTGTACCATCAAGTCTGGGTGACACACTCACAGGGCAGGAGAAGCTGGGGGTCATGTGAGATGCCTGCTCCGTTCAAGGGCACCACTAGGGCTCTCAATCCCTCCCTCTGAATCTCCCCTTTCCTTCCAACTCAACTGCTGAGCCTTGTACTAATGCTGTTTGCACTAATGGCAGGTGGAAGCCTTGGGAACCCATCCCTGGAGCCTAACCCAAGCATAAGGCCCAGATAGAAAGGGCTGTGGCTGCCACTTAGAAATAATCTTGCTAATAGTCTACATTCTCCTTGATACCTTTCACTCAATAATGTCAAGCAATTTGTACGCAAGTAATTAAGAAAACGCTCCTTTGTGGTAAGTTACTAATTTAGCTCCCATTTTAAAGAGAGACAGAAAGAGGCTTAATGATTTTCCCCAGGGGACCTCAGAGTGGGGAACAGAAGCACTGGGTAGGCAGTGATTTGTGGCAGAAGATCTCTCTCACGTTCGGCTCTAATCCCCAATATTGGGCTCACAAAATAGCTTTGGCTCGGGAGTTGGTCTCCAGTCTCTTGGGTGGCACTGCTCAGGTCTCTCCAGGAGAGCCGGGTTTGCTGCCTGCAGAGGCAGCTGTCTTTCCCAGCTGATGGTCTGCTTCCCCTTTTCATCGCCTGGTGTCTATCAGTCCCCTGGCTGGCACTTCCAGTCACCGGGAGCAGCGGAAGCAGGAATGAATTGGAACACTGTAATTTTTCCCCCTCATTGATTTGGGAGGAGGAGGAGGGAGGGGAATGGATAAGGCGGAATGTTCTTTCAAATCTCCCAGCCACACCACTACTCCATTCCCAGTTTCCCAACCTGTCTTCTCTTTCCATTCGGCTGCCCTCAGCCCCTTTTTCACTAGGCTCAGGCTGTCATCCCTCAGAGAGCCAAGTACAATAGACCAAGAAGGATGAAGTGACTGAGTGACCAAGCAGAGGGCCCTGGCCTCCACCTATATATTCTCACCCCGCCTCTGCTCATGGAATCTATAGTTTATCAGGAAAAAAAAAAAACTGTTTTAGATCAGAAAGGCAAATGACACCCTGACACCCGGTAGCAAGATAGCCTTCTTTGATGGCGATGGTGGTTTTTTCTCATTGTTGATTTCATGTCGGAATGTATTATATTTTGAGGCTGCTGGTACTGGAGAGATGCCATTCAATTTCTATCATATTATAGAAGATTTAAGTGGACAAAGGGAAAAGACAATTACGAGATTGCTTTTAAATGCACTTTTCACTCTGAGGCAGAGCAAGAAATTGGAGACTATGGGCGGAGTTATGGGATCTCTTTGTGAAGCAGGCTGAGCTCAGAAGACGGAATTTATGGCTGCCATTAAAACAGTTGTCGGTGCTCTTGAAGGTACCTATGAGTTGTGTTCTTAAATAACTCCAGTAATTACAGCAGTAATTAGCACAGGTAGGCACGTATGAAATCATACACATGGAGGTATATAAATACACTGGCAACTACATCAATAAAGCACTCTGCAAACATAAACTGCTACAGAAATGCTAATTAATTACATAAGGAGGCATGCAGGATGGATGGTGATTCATATATTTCACAAGAATAGACAGTACACACCAACAGGCAGTGTGTGCACTTGAGGAATGGCCTCTGCCCATCTCCCAACTGCAGCCCCCCCCCAGGTGGCAAGCAAACTTGGGCAGGGACGTTAAAGGCACCAGCTTCTGCCGTCCAGCCCAACAACACTAGCCCCGTGTGCCTGCTGAGCACTTAATTGTGGCTCATACCAAATGAACAGGTGGAGAAGAAGGGGACACCAGATTGCACATGCTTAGCTTTGGGGGGTGTTTGTTTTTTGCCATGTGTGTGGTGGATGTGTGCATGTGTGTATGCTTGTTCAGATGTGTGTGGGTGCACATGTGTGTGCATATATGTGAAAGCCAGAGGATTACATCAGGTGACTTCCTTAATTGCTCTCCATCTATTTGTTGAGCCAGGGTCTCAGGGTGCACTGAACCTATTAGGCTAGATGACCTAGCCAGCAGACCTCTGGGATCTTCTGTCTCTGTCTCCCCAGTCACATGCTACCTCGCCTGCATTTCACATGGGTTCTGGGGGTTCAAACTCAGGATCTCATGCTTGCACGGCATGCATCTTACTGACTGGGCCGTTTCCCCAGCTCCTCAAATGCTCTGTTTTAACATCTCATGAATAATTGTGTGATTATAAGCAGAAATGATATTATTTTTGGATATCTTGGGTTAGACAAAGTATATTATAAAAATAGATTTTATGTGCTTCTTTTTCCTGTTTTACTATGACTACTATAAAGTTTAAAATTCTACCTGTGGCTTGGGATTCCTCTTTACTGGGTGAGGGCTGCTCTGAGCTATGGAGCCTGAGATTGTGGAATATTCGTGGAAATCTGAGGACCGGAGTGCCTCTGAGCTCCCAGGCCACATTCTGTTGCCATGACTTTCTCATATGAACTCTCAGAGATAATAAACCAAAGCTGCTTTGCCCTGCTGTGATGGACAGGGGTGAACAATCGTCAGGAAATCCCCATCCGTCTGGGAGAGACAACTTTTGGCACCCAGCGTATTCAAATCAAGGGTCCCAAGGCTTTGGGGGATAATTGAACAACTTCTTTGCAAGTCTGATAGAAAGAAACCCATGGATGTATTATTCCCCTCTTCTGAGAGGTGCCTACCTCTATGACCATGAGACATTCCAGTTAATTATTCCTGAGGAGAGAAGGAGGGAACAGAGAAGAGGGAGAATAACCTGGGAGTGAGAGATGGGAGAACTTCTGGGCAGGTTGCCTTACCATTCACCACACACTGACTTGCAAGTTATCTATGTGTCCTGAAGTGGACTTGCAAGAGGTCATTCAAGTGTCAGTACAATGGTAAATTATTAAATAACAATAGCTCAATGCAAACTAGTACAGTGCTTAATGATTAAATCGGCGGTGACATGAACTCCAGTCCTAGAATGTTAACTCTAACCATAATCCGCGCTATGGAAATCCAAATTTACACCTATTTGAGTGGGTTATTTGAAATATTTGAATTCTTATATGCCTATTGTTTTCACAAAACTCAGAAGGTTATAACTCCA
The DNA here is from genome assembly GCA_004024765.1 of Zapus hudsonius. NCBI lineage: Eukaryota > Metazoa > Chordata > Mammalia > Rodentia > Dipodidae > Zapus > Zapus hudsonius. The sequence continues at coordinate 35,993 of PVHP010007134.1, forward strand.
AGAAAGTAAATTAAATTAATTAAGACAGCACTCTACAATTATGTGAAAATGTAATATAACACAGTTAGTGCATTGGAAGAATGTAACAAATTATCACACCATTCAGAACGAGTGAGTGCACACCCCACAGGGACTAGCAGCATGCACCCTCCTTCCCACACCACAGTTCCTATGGACCATCAGACTCAGGACTGGCCTTTAAAAGGTCCCCCCTTCCCAGCCATGTTTACTTCCCAGAGCTGTCAATAGTCATATTGTCTGTTGTCTTCGGCTTTCTAGTTGCTGCACAGAAAGAACCCAAGCAAAAGTGGCCTGTGGAGGAATGGGTTTATTAGGCTTACAGACTCGAGGGGAGACTCCATTCTGGCAGGGAAAATTATGGCATGAGCAGAGGGTGGACATCACCTCCGCCACAGCACTGCAAACAGCGGCAGGAAGGTGTGCCAAACACAGGCAAGGGGAATCTGGCTTATAACCCCCATAATCCCTCCCCCAACAATAAAGCTACAGTGAGGTTGTAAAATCCAAACTGCCATCAGCTGAGGATCGATCACTCAGAACACATTCATTTTTTTTGTGGGGGACACCTGGATCAAACCATGACACCGCCCAACCTTACCTGGCTTTTGGATGACCAAGGAGGCATCCAGGGCTCAGAGAGAAAACCTATCTTCCACTCGAGGCTGGCTTAGTATCAGGCCCTTTCCTACTAGTGGTGCTGGACTACTGAGGATGCTCCCATAGCATAGGACCAGCCACTGAATTGTCACAGGATGAGCAGATGAATTACAAAGTGTATCCAATTGTCTTCCTTTGACAAGTGTAGCTTCTTAACAACCAAACAGTCCAACTTCAATGCCAGAAATATTGGAGTTCTCTGGGGTGTCCAGAATGCAATGCAGAGTGACATATCCGCTCTGTTAGAACTGCAGAGACAGCAGAGAGAAGCGTGTTAGCGCTGGGGGCCTCTCCCCCACTGTCTGGCTGGGTTCCCAGCCAGCATTTAAGGGAATTTTCCTCCTGCCTGGATTTCTAGCCCTGGGCATCTTTCCTGTATTTCAGCACAATTCAATGTACACATAACCTGTTTTGCCCAATAATAGTTATTACTCTTAACAGAGGAAGGAATTCTGCACATAAGAAAATATCAAAAGTGTTTAGGTTCTATTTTCCTTAGTTTGTTCCTGTCTGTTGCTGCTCTACGTTTTCTTCCCATCACCCTGTAAGCACAGCACACACATGGAGCATGTATGCACACACACGGTTAAGATTTGTATGCTTAGACACACTTTATACTCCTGGACAACTCTATGGGTGGAATCAGGAATCCCTCGTGAGGCAGCCATTCTCGTTCCTGTCATTTGTTTGTTTGCTTTGAGTCTCTAGAATTCTTCCTATTTGCATGTTGTTTTCATAAATTTGCATAGTGCATTTAAGAGGTCCTCTCTCTCCAGTCCATCCCTCCCTGCCATGGAGATGTGGTCAGTTCAAAGCACACAAAGGAAGGCTTTATTTCCAGAAGCATTTATTACAAAGAAGCTTTTAAATGCTAGAGGACATAGAAGGATTTTCTTTTAATTAAAGTACCCGTGTGAGGAATATTATAAAGCTATTCCTTTCTTATCATAGCTTGGAAGCCTGAGAGTATGAGTCCAAAGAAGGCTTAGGATGTCCTGCTCTGGGAAGGATTTTTTTAAATGATCCATCTTGGACAGTCGCTAGAAACCCTGTCACCCCCTTTGGTCTGGTCCTTGGAACCCCTGGATGCTGTTCTCCTGTTGGTCTGCCTAGCAGTACTTCCATAGCCTCACGCTGGGGACACTTGCCCATCTGGCTTGGCTCGGGGCTCCCCATCCCTTAGTCAACTGTTCATGCACCTGTTAAGGTTTCATTTTTTGGAATAATGACCCCACTGTGCATGACCACCCCAAAGAATTAAGAAATACTTTTAAAAAAATTTTTGTATTTATTCATTTTCAAGCAGAGAGAGAGAGAGAGAGAGAGAGAGAGAGAGAGAGAGAGAGAGAGAGAGAGAGAGAATGCACCAGGGCCACCACCTTGTGGGTCTGGCTTATGTGGGTACTGGGGAGTTGAACCCGGGGCCTTGGGCACTGGAGATGAGTGGCTTAACAGCTGAGCCATCTCTCCAGCCCAAGAAATACTTTTTCTCAGCTTCTATATGAATGTGATATGATAACTCTTGTAGAAAATTAAATTGTATGCATGTAGTCCTCAGTATCTCTTCCATAATGGCTTTGCCTGTGTGCAGTGCCTCTTGTCGTCCAACCCAGTAAGTCATCCATTTACCTTTGGAGTGTTCCTTTATCCCTCGACACCAAGCCATTCGCAGAAGGAAAGAGGTGAGGTGAGGTGAGGTTCATTTCCAGCCATTGAATAAGGAATGGCCAAAAAACCAAATGGAAGGAGGGAAAGTTTACCCCTGAAAAGGGGGAATGGATTAAAAAAACAAACAAAAAAGATAAACACAAAGAAAATGGTCTTCTTCATGGCTACTGCAAAGGAACTCTGAATGCATGCACCACTTTGTGCATCTGGCTGTACATGGATACTGGGGAATCAAACTTGGGTTATTAGGCTTTGCCACCAAGTGCCTTAACTGCTGAGCCATCTCTCCAGGGCCTCCCCCTTTTGAAGCAAGGTCTCACTCTAGTCCAGGCTGACCTGGAACTCACTCTGGTGCCCAAACTCACTGGGATCCTTCTACCTAAGCCTCCCAAGTGCTGGAATTAGAAGTGTACATCAATCTAGATAACTTTTTGATAAATCAATAATAAAAATAATAGTGAATGTTTACTGAGCCCTTATATAAAATATCAAATGTCACATGCTCAGAACATTTGTAACAGAATCAATCCTCCTATCAATACCAGGGACATTTAGAATTAATCTTCCCGGGTTGTATAGATGGCTCAGTGGAAAACAACACTTGCCATACAAGCATGAGGGCCACCAGAGTGCTTGATTCACCCTGAGTTCAGTTCCTCACCACCCACGTACATAGATGAGTGTGTCCACACACACCTGTTGCTCCAATCCTGTGGGAAGTGGGAGATGCCAGAATTGCTGAGGCTCACTGGTCAGCCAGTCTGATGAAAAAATGGCAGTTCTGGGTTTAGTGACAGGGAAATACATGGATATGTAACAGAGGAAGTCACTTAGCAATCTCCCCAGCCTCTGTACCTGTACAAAACAGGTGTACACATCTACACACACACACACACACACACACACACACACACACACACACACACAATGAGAATTAATAAGGTACTCGGGTTCATAGAGTTAAACTAATTGTCCAAAATCACAAAATGCAACAAAGATGACTTCACCCTCAGCTAGGCCCTTATCCAATGCTTAGCCACTGTTTGTGAGAGCCGTGGTGGGGGAGACTATCCAGAGGCATGGCACCCCTCAGTAACAACATACTAGGGCCAGGAGAACCTGGCTGAATACTAGGCTATCCATGGTCCCCTGTCACAAGGACTGATCCAAATGACCCACGGAGGAGGATATCCAGCTGGTTGGGGATGGGTAGGGAGGGCATTGGGGATAACAACTCACTGTTTGCCCACTAAATAATGTAACTCATTATGGACAATACAAAAGAAAAAAAATTTTAAAAAAAGACTGTTTCTATTCCTGACATCCTTTGTGGTCACAACTTAGAGGCCTTATTCTGCCCTCACAGGCTTCTTGTCACTTTCACTGGGCAGGGACATCCTTTATGTGTTGTGGTGCCATGTGCAACAGGCTTTCTGGGACAGGAAACTCAAGGCTTGCTACAGGTTGAGAGATGCCAGTCTATCTACCAGAGAAGATGAAGCCTACAATGGTAGAGCGGAAAGGAATCTTGGATGGCCTATGGCCCCACTTTTTATATTTTATTTTATTATTCCTCGTCTTCAAATTATTATAGAAAGAGAAGTTAGAAGAAATGTAACACTATTTTAAACATGAAAAAAAAATCAGAGAAGTGAATGAACTTGGCCAAGGTCACATCACCTCATAGTCAAAAGCCAGAACAAAAACCCAAGTTCCCAGGCCAGTATCCAGTGACACAGAAGTGATATTTAGAATAGACTATGTTTAAAAACCTTTTCCCATATCAATATTTTATAGACTGTATAGTGAATAATATATATTTATAAAAACAGTGTGAATATTTTATAGGTTCCTGCACAACCGACAAGTTAGAATGAACTCTTTGTCCCAAAGCATTGCGGACTTGCAGTGTGCTACAAGCCATCCCAAGCTTGTGTCTGCATTTTCTAACAGTGGCTGGGGAATCCTGTCCACAGAAAGGGCTGAGAAAGGAAACGACAACCCCAGGGAGAGACGCTGCCTAAAGCTTTGTCCACCCAGAAGGACCCACACCTCCAAGGCCACTGGGAGGCATTCTAGGCTCTGTCCTGACCTGCCCAAGCACACCTTTAGCTCCAAGTGAGGGTAAGGGAGCCCTGGGCTTCCCCTCAGGCCTCAGAACCACTGAGAGAAGTCAGCCTCTGGAGGAGAGACCTCTTCCTCAGGTCTCCTTTTCTCAGACAGTCCTTCTTAAGGCCCTTTCTCTAGTTGAGTTAGAATATGGGCGGGTAGTGGTCACCAAGCATAACAAAAGCCTGGGCTTCATTGTAAATAAAAGATCTGACAATAAAGCAGACTTAAAACTCACCCACCATGACTCAGGGAACTGAGCAGAAGAGGGGGCAGAAAGAGTGTATGAGCCATGGTGGGGGACAATATCCAGAGACATGGCCTCCTTCATCAAGAACCCACAAAGGAGAAAAAAAACTGGCTACCTCTTGTGCAAGTCATAATCCCCATCCCCATGGACAGATCCGGTATGCCCACTGAGGAGGCAGGTTGGGGATAGGGAGGAGGAAAATAGGGGTACCACCACAAGATTTTCTAATACAATGTATCTAATTATTGACAAGAAATATGTTAAAAATGTCTAGAACTGATTCCACGCTTCATAGGTAAAATATACACCAAAACTCTGATAACTGACCAGTAGCCTCTCCTCTTTCCACCTCTACCTGAGACATCCTCTTGGGTCTCCCGTGAGCTCCTCGATGATCCGCTGGAGGGAGGCAGCTGATCCTCAAGCTCTTGCTCACTGCTCTGTTAGGAAAGAGGCTGACTGATACATGAGTCCATCTGGCTGCTGACAATCCCAGGCTCTAACCATGGATGTCCCTTGGTGGCTCAATTTCTGCTCTTTGCCAAAGACCAAAGTTCTATCTCAGAAGCCATCCCCCCCGCCCCCATCTTCATCCTCACAGATGCATCTCTCATGAAAACCAGCTACCAGGAACAGATGGGATTTTTTAGAGGCCGTAAACACTCTAAATAGTATAGAGCCCTTCTTTGTTTCTTTCGTTTCTTCCGTGCCAAATATAAAATATGAAACAAAAATATATGATATCATAATATAAACGTCTGGAAATGACAGCAAATATCATAGATACCGCAGGTAAATATATATATCTATACATATATAAATACATATATTGAATAACAATATATTTTATTAAATATTTATTTAATATATATTTTATATTTTGTTATATATTATATTAATATATTATAGAGATGTTTAATATACATTTAATATTTAACATATAAATATATATGTATATATATATTCTTCCTAGATTTTCTGTTTCCTCTCTATGGGAACATGTATGACATGCGCCTTTGCTTGGTTCAGGCTAAGACCAGAGCCCTGTCTCATTCTCCAACCTGCAGTCTTAATCCAGAAACAAGGTCAAGCATGTGACAACTTGTTGTCTTATCACAGAGATCGAGCTAGTCAAAAGATCCTCCCTTGAGTAGTGTTCACCCATGAGTAGACAGTGACTGTCCAGCCAAGGAGGCCTATTCCTCAGCTCTCTGTGCAGCAGTGACCATGGAACTGCTTCTCCCTCAGAAAACACGGGTGGAAATGCAATGTGTTTCTCCATCAAACTTTGAGGCAACAGGTGCACCTTCTCTGTTCTCTCATCTGCCACAAGCTGGATAAGACAATGACAGGGTTTGGGGAGTAGGGAAGCAATCAACAGAAAGAGTCTTGGTCCCTAAATCCCCACACGTTGGGAGCCCTCCAACTGAGGGAGAATGCACATTGTTCTGGCTGTGCACGACATAGGAAGAAACGTCAGGGTGCATCTGTTCCAGAGTTCCCCACACCTGTACCGTCCAAACCTGCCCCTGTCACCTGCTCTGAGACACACCTTTGCTCTGCTCCACAGCAATAGTTTCTTGGCTATTGGATAAGTCATGCCACCTTTTGGAAGTAATAAATCTGGCTCCAAAGGCTTTGTTTCTTACCAAGTATGTGACCGTGAGAAAACCCTTCAGCTTCTCATATATATACATACATATATATATTGTGTGTATAGTGATATTAAGTGAAATTAAATAAGAGTATAAAAGGCTTGTCAAAATGTCGACATGACAGACTCTGTATTAGAAGTTTCTCTTCATGGTCTAGTGCTGTTTTTCCCGGCTCATGAAGCATGTTTTGTTTAATAGCATACAGTTCCAATAGCAGGAAGCTTCTGCAGCCCCTATGTCTTGAAGCAATGGCCTCAGCAGACTCTGCTCTGACATGTGTCGTGGTCAGCAGTGTGTGGAGATCAGCTACACACACCATTTTTTGTGGACAGCTTTCTTCCACAACTCTCCTCATCTGCCTTTCTAGTGAAGTACCAACACCATCCCACGAAGGGCTTCCCCACTTCAGACATGATTTCCTCATGAGGGATAGGATCCAGGTGCTTCCTCTTATAAGGCTTACCCCAGAACCTTCTAGAATATCTCTGAAGTGGTATCACAATACATTTCCTTATCACCCAATGCTCTTTAGGAGGTCTGGATGTCAGCTTTTTGGGGAAGGATGTCTCTGTTAGAACATCCCACCTCAGCTCTGGGAGCAGTGGCTTCTGGGTATTATGTGATTTTTCTATGCTTTGTCGTGTTTACCTCCTATTAGCCAATTCTATAATATTCCAGTTGAACTTTTGCCGTTCAAACTACTTTGTTTTCTGCTTCCTGATTGGAGTCTCATGGATATAAAACTGGTTCCAGAGCTGAAGAGATTGCCCAATGGTTAAGGCACTTGCCTGCAAAGCCTGACTCCCCAGGTTGGATTCCCCAGTATCCACCTAAAGCCAGATGCCAAGAGTGGTGCTTGCATCTGGAGTTTGTTTGCTTGCAGTGGCTGCAGGCCCTGGTATGTCCATTTTCTCTGTCTCTCTTCTCTCTTCTCTCTCTCTCTCTCTCTCTCTCTCTCTCTCTCTCTCTGCTTGCATATATACTGGTTCCAAAAGTGGTCAGAAAGAAAGAATTTGGGGATTTATGGAGCCATGTTTTGGGGCTTGAATGCAGCATTGAGCTCCTTGCCAAGGGAAATTGGATGTTAGTTGCCTCTGACCCGCAGTGGAATCAAAAGACAGCATCCAAAGACGGCTGGGATGGAGGCCACCTAAAGAGGGATGTTGGGAACTCAGGAGGCTGCTGCACTTGGTTGTCAAAGCAGTTGAGAAAGAGAACCATAGTTTCTGCTTCTTCTACTCCTCTTCAGGTCACCATCTGAGGACCAGAAGCCGTCGTGGCAGAGTCTTTATAGTCACAGGACTATTAGTGCTAAAGGCCAGACACACATTTTAGTCACTGAATTGTAACAGGAGCTGAGTTCACAGTCTTTCCGAGTATCACATATGAAAGTCAGGGTAGTTTCTACAGCCTCTCTCATTCCCCACAGTGCGGCCCTCAGCATGAACTATAAGCAGCTGATTTACCAGGTCATGCTTAGAAATATGGTTGGTTCGAGGCCAGCCTGAAACTATAGAGTGAGATCCAGATCAGCCTGGGCTACAGTGAGACCCTGCCTTGAAAAAAAAAAAAAGGAAAGAAAAACAACAAATATGATGTTGGTTATATTTATCTCAGCATTTTCATTCATTTCCTTGTGGTTAATGCTGAAATTAACTGTGATAGTCACGTTTTACTTTAATGTATCAGAACAGTTACATGTGTGTGAACAGCAACTTGCTTCATACACTCACATGAGCCCCTCTCTACTCATGACAATGAGACAGGCTCAGTCATACGAAGGAGGTCACAGTGGTTTGGACACGGTAAGTTGCTAATAGTCCAGTAAATAACAACCTTCACTCAGCCTTGCCGATGCAAACCACTCTAATTTAACTGAGTTAAATTTCAGAAAGGCTCTGAAAGTAGGAGGGGAACTACTTGGGAAAAAGAAGTCTTTTCAGGAGTCGAAGGAAGCTAAGTGAGGGTCAAAGGGGTGAATATGATCAAAATACATTATATAAATATATGAAATTGTCACAAAGAAAATAACCTACAGCCAATCACAGTCACTCTTAACTGAAAGCTATGCTCAGACACATGATTCTAAGCCCATCGTAAGTAAGCCTTTTCCTCAGGTGGTTACTACCTTTTCTGATCTCTGAAGTCTCATCAGTTCTTGGTTCTTATTTGGAATTGACTTGTTTGTGGGTTAGTCATGTGAAAAAAAAAACTACATTAGGTAGATTCATGAATTTAGTGTAAATCCACAATGCCCCTTAGTGTAAATAAATTTTAAAAAACTGTCCACATTTTATATAGTGGTGTACACTTGTAATTCTGGCACTGGGTTGGCAGAGGCAGGTGGATCTGTGACACTCACTGCCAGCTGGTCTACCTTACCTGGCAATCTCCAATGGGACACCAACATTGCCTCAAAAAAAATGGGGAGATGGCATTCCTGAAAAATGATACCAGAGGGTTCCTCTGTCTTCCACATGAATAAGTGCATATGCACCCCCCACACACATACTGTACATTTTTTAGAAGTGATCAACTTTTTTATTTTACAGGTAGGATCTTGCTCTAGCCCAGGCTGACCTGGAATTCACTATGTAGTCTCAGGGTGGCCTTGAACTCACAGCGATCCTCCTACCTCTGCTGGGATTAAAGGAGTGTGCCACCATACCCAGCTTGTGGTCAACGTTTTGAGACTATGCATAGATGTCACTGGTCACTCTCCCCACAGACAGCTGTAAGCACATCCTGGAAGTCCACATTTCCATCCCGCACAGCGAGGGAAGAAGGCAACGTCCAACCAAACGGATCTTAAAATTTCTAGTCTATAATAAACTCACATCTTTTTTTCAGCTTTTGAAGTAACCGGGAGGGAGGATTAGCTTTGCCTCTTCCAATTTTAGGTTCTTTTCGTCTAGGAGAAAGTGGGAAATGTGTTCTGTGATGGAAAAACTCAAACTTTCTTACAGAACACCAGGACCAATCACTCTTAATTTAATGCAGGGACATTGAGGTAGCCACCTCACAGAGATCCAGAGAACATATAAAAAATGGGGAAGAAAAGCCATTGCAGGAGCTGATATTAAGACGGTGGGTAATTTAACTGCAGAGCTCCGTGGCTTGAGTATGATGCATGTGACCCAGGCTATGAGACACTGAGGAACGACAGCATGGTGAGGTCGCCTGACAGAGAGACACTGAGTGATTGCAGCCGTGTGGGGTAGAGACTGCTAGAAAAAAAATCATGATCGTGCTGGAGCTATGTTTTATCACCTAGACCATCTGCTGGATGGCTCAGAAAGCAGAGGACCATTTGCTAAGTGACAAGCTGATGTCACTTTATTCTAATGTTCAACAAAAGAAGAACTCCGCCAAGCAGCAGACAATAACAGCAGACTATTTTGTCACTTTACATCAAGCAATTTGTGTGATGTTTTGAGTCCCTTAAGTATTATTCTTGCATTATGTTTATGCTTTGATAGCATCTGTAGAACAGAAAATGTGTCCCTAAATATTGGATGTCATTTTGAGTAAATTGTTGTTCATTAAACCCATTGTAGACACTGTTTTGCTTGGATTTGTTTTAGCTGCTGGGGGGATTCTGCACAACTCCTCTACGTCTCCTATTCTTGCTCTCTTGTGCACATTACAACAAACACCTGATCATGGATGCCACCCGGGTGCAGCTCATGACCGTGGCCAAGACCTGGATGTCACATTGAAACTAGGTTACCTGGAGCTCCAGACATGGGGTCTGCATGTCTGAAAGCAGAATCCAAGCACACAGAAATGTCATGGTTCCCATGCATGTCCTTATTTTCTTTGAGAGGTATGTGCTCACTCTGCTGCAGAGGATAAACAATGCATCCAGAGACGCTGGCTCTTCCTCACTGCTCTGGTTGATATCATTGCTTATTACACACGTTTATCCACACTGAGACACACAAATGAGAAGTCCTTATGCTTCGTGCTCTGGCTCCGTTTCCTCCGCAGTTTGCTATTGTCTTTGTCACTGAGACACCTACTCATGGTTTACGATGTCAGACTCCTAAGTGATTTGAGGAGAAATGTTGTATTTAACCAAATGTTCAAGCTCGCCTTCTCCTCCACCCCCTTTTCTGTCTTAAAACTTGGGCTTATAGCTATGGAGCAAATGGGTACAATGGTTAGAGCATTTGAATTCAGCATAATGGACAAGTTGCTACAAAAAGGCTATTCAAATCTTACATCGTCTTGGGCTGGACTTTTTGCCACAGATGCCACTGAACTTTATCGCTGCCTTTGGAGAGGGCAGGGATGGGTCACACTGCAGTTACCTCCATAACCAATAACATCACTATGACACCATGGGAAGATGGTTATTGATTCAGAATCCACACAGCCAACTCCTTGCAAAAGCCACTCAGCTCCAGGAACCCCTTCTGTGAGAAGCTGGCTCCAGGAACACGCGACCAGGAATTGTTGATTTGTGAATGATCAAGCACCTTGATATAAGGGACATTTGTCATAATCATTCCCAGACTTCATTGCAATGGACGATGCAAAGATGATTTTGATAAGACAGCCCTTCTCATTTGACAAATAACCTTCGGCCTTTCCAGCTGGAGTTTTCCACATTCTGCCACTCCAGAACCAGTGAAGTACGGACAGATCTGCCAGTTATGTGCTGTGTTCTACTGCTGACTAACTGACCGCTCATCAGATGGTGAATTTCTTGGGTTCAAGGACTCTGCCTGCTTTGTATTCAGACACTACTGTGGTGTTTACTATAGAGTTAATGTGACCTTCTTGACAAAAATTTTAAACCTCAGCATCACAGCTGGTAATTATGTTAAAAGCTTTGATTTCTGTAGTAACAAAATATTATCACATCAGTTTCAATTCAACCAATGTTTGTTATTTTGAAATTGTTAGTTTGGAGTTTGTGCTGGACCCTCGGTTAAAGAAATGTGTTCTATTACAGAGGAAGTGGCAACTTAAACTAGAGTGTTGATGTCACTGTCCACCTCCTCCAGGGACATGGGTGGTAGGCACTGAGGAGACTCAAAATTTTAAGATGTAGAGAGATCAACATTAAAGGAGATTTATAACACACCTGCCAAAGCTCAGGGAACCTTCCAGAAGAGGAGGTGGAAAGATTGTTAAGAGCCACAGGGAGGAAAAATCACCCCAAGACATTGTCTCCCTCACTGAGCCTGACTGGTACCTTGATGACTCCACAGTGAATACCAACAACCCCACTGAGGAGGGTCCTCAATGAAGTGGGGACAGGAGAAGATATAAGAGTATAACCCAATGGGTATAGGACCCAATATGCAGTATGTTTATACTGTACAGTTCATAATAATAAAATGAATTATAAAAAAGAAATGTGCCCTAAAAGCTAATTTCATGTGAGGAATAATACACCTTACCAAGCCAGATCTATAAACCTTGTATTAAGTGTGAATACACATGAATAGAAGAGAGGAGAGACACTTAGTTCTGAGGCCACATCAAACCATCCCAAGCTACCAGATTGCAGTCACCAACTGGCATAGAGGAGAAATCCCACTATGAAAGCCTGTCCAGCTCTTCAGAGGACCCAACCCCCCCCCACCCCCGGGAGCACACTGTCTGACCGAGGAGGAGTGGTGTTTCCTGGTTTGTCTCTGTGAGCACCGCATCACAGAGGGGACACTGTAGACAAGGTGGAGCAAAGAAACGTTCACAGTAGGAGGAAATGCTCTTCTCACAATCCTGTAGTCACTATTCCTGACAGAATGAATTGCGGGCTGTCATCTGTCATAGTTTCCATGAATCACACATGATATTAATGAGTATCTTTGCTAAAGCTCTCTGTGCTATTTGCTGAGATATAATCCTCGCCCTGATGATAGCAATTAGCAATAAATGTCCTCTCTTCATTCCTTTTTTAAAAAAAATTAGTGTTTGAAATTGATGTGTGTTTTACACATTAGTTATCTTTTGCTTGAAAAAACAGAAGTAGATGTGAGTGATCTATATGTTGATCTCAAGTTTGCACTTGCTCCTTCTGAGAATGTAGTGAGGAAGGACTAAGTTGTTTCCTGCTTCTCCTCTCTTAGCAGTTGGCAAAGAGATGAGATTAAAAAGAATCAGAACGGGGCTGGAGAGATTGCTCAGTGGTTAAGGCACTTGCTTGCAAAGCCTAATGACCCTGGTTCTAGTCTCCAGTACCCACATAAAGTCAGATGCACAGTGTCCCATGCAGCTGGAGTTTGTTTGCAGTGCCTGGAGGCCCTGGCTCACCTATTCTCTCTCTCTCTCTCTCCCCCTCTCTCTCTCTCCTACCTCTTTCTCTGCTTGCAAATAAATAAATAAATAAACATTTTTAAAGAGCAGAGGGTGCTAGTAATGTTGCTGGTGCCTCCCAAGGGCTCTGCCCTCCTGCAAACCTGTTCTTACCAGTGTACATCACGACAACAATGACTTTCCTGCCAGTCAGAACCAACAAGACTTCCCCCCCCAGACTTATGGAGCCAAATGGAAATACTGGGGAGCCATTCCCTGTCTCCAAGCAGCCCCTGACAGACAAGCAGGGAGTGGTAAAAAGACTCTCCAACGACCTCACCTGGGGAATGGGATAGCTGGGGTCAATGTCAGAGTTCTCTAGAGGAACAGAATCAACAGAATGAACTGGAGTAAACAAAAAGGGGGTTGATGGGATTAGCTCACAGCAGTCCCACAATAGGAGTCTGCAAGCCAAAGAGTCAAGGATTCTTTTACTGTCCACTGATTTGACTAATTTTGGCAGCCTCAAAGTTATTTCCCTCCTCATCTATCTCCATTTTCTCGCCTAGGTAAGTGGTTCTTGATATATAATTTATACCATCTACATACGTGAGAGAAAGCCACAAAATGCAATGAAACCAATATTCATATCACCCACTTAGTTCATAGTCTACATACAAGAATTTCAAAAGCGGTTGAAGTCATAGCTGCAACATAGCTGTATATATAAGATTATTGTACTGTTGTGAAATCCATTTACAGTTTAATAAAGCTCCAAATTGTGGACTTTGAAACCCATCCGAGTGAGATACGCACTCCTCCCTAGACACCTCTATTTCCTGTCTTACTAGACCAGACATTTCACCCCAGGGAAACAACTATGCTATCTCCTACATGCTTTGCCTACATGTCACCTGTGTCTATATAGTCATTCCCTTTCATTTGAGCACCTGTCCCCAATTTGACTCCTCAGCATGGCCTCCTTGTCCACACTAGTCCCCTTCAGTCTCCAGGCAGGCAACATGGAGGAGGCATTGCAGGAAAGAATTAAGAGCAGATGATACTGCATTCAACAGCACTAGGCTCAAACCCAGATTTGCTTTATATTAATTGCATGACCCTAAGCCACTTACTTAAAATATTGAATATCCATCTTTTAATCTATAAAACATCAATTTACCTGTTTCTTGGTATCATTATTTCCTGTTTCCTAATCTCTATGCACCTTCCAAGGAGAGCTAATGCTTTCCCTCTTTGGCATCAAAAAATTATAGTTATTTTACTTGTGAATGTAAATAAAATGAACATCATAAAAGATGCATAAACTTTGTGCTAGAGAAAAAATCCAAAAAAACCCCTGATTTTCCTACTGACAATTCACAAATTCCAAAAAAATTGGTGACTGAGAATTTAAAAAAAAATAAGAAAAATGTGTATGGTTGCATCAGTCAGTTTCTTGGCACTCTAACAAATATCTGAGCCATTCTTGAAAAGGAAGAAACGGGGCTGGGGAGATTGCTCAGTGGTTAAGGCACTTGCCTTCAAAGCCTGACAACCTGGGTTCAATTCCCCAGTACACATGTAAAGCCAGATGAGCAAAGGGGCAGAGTACCCATTCTCTGTCTGTCTTTCTTCTATCTCTCTCTGCTTGCAAAGTAATAAATTTTTTTTAAAAAATTAAAGGAAGACCAGAAATCCCATGTTGGAGGGGCCCCAGTGGGATGGGAACAGATAGGAGGGAAATGGGGGTACCACCACAAGACTTGCTCATACAATGTATTTAATTATTGACAATAAATGAGTTTTTAAAAATGAGGAAAGGTTTATTTTGGTTCATAGTTTCATAGATTTCAGTCTATGATTTCTTGATCCTAATACTTCTGAGCATAAGAGATTATGGTGGGATCATGAAGGAAGGACTGTCCAACTCCTGAAAACTAGAGGGGAGAGAGAGAGAGAGAGAGAGAGAGAGAGAGAGAGAGAGAGAGAGAGAGAGAGAGAGAGAGAGAGAGACCAAGACCAGAGCCCTAATCAAAATCCCCTTCCAGGGCATGTCTCCAGTATCCTGACTCTCTTCCACAATGCCTTGCCTCATAACCGTTAAACTAACTCCCAAAGCTAATGTTGCTGTAGATTGGGAACCAAGCCTTCAACATAAGCCTTTGAGGGCCATTCAAGATTAGACAGATGATAGATAGATAAATGATAGATAGATAGATAGATAGATAGATAGATAGATAGATAGATAGATAGATAGATAGATGATGGATGGGTGGATGGATGGATAGATAGATTAGATAGATAGATAGACAGACAGACAGACAGACAGACAGACAGACAGACAGACAGACAGACAGACAGACAGATAGATAGATAGATAGATAGATAGATAGATAGATAGATAGATAGATAGATAGATAGATAGATGATAGATGAAAGATAGCTCATTCCATCAAGACAGTAAGAAGTTCAATATCTTCAGACAGTGCTGTATGAACAGGGAAGCCAGAGTGCTCACTGGAAGTCACAGCAAGCGAAGGAGGAAGAGACTCATTTGTCTGAGAAACTCGTGCTTTCTTAGGAGACACCAAGCCAAGGGGAGGAACCACAACTCATAAATGAAGATAGCCTTTGGCATTGACCCCAGATTTGAGGACTAACCGAGTCCATGAGCCATCTCTGGTTTCCTTCCTCCAGGAATTAATTCCAGGATCTGGGTTTTCCTTGGAGACCACTGTGGTCCCCAGAGTTACCAGCAGAGCACTTCTCATGGTGCGAATCTACAGTCAGTGATACACTCAACACTATTGATTGAGGCCTTCGTGTATGCCCTAAAGTGTACAGATTCTTATGTAAAACTGTGGTTCTCATCATTATGACATCATGCCCACATAGAAACTGATAGTATTTTCACCACATACTCATAAATGAATGAGGCCAGTTGGCTGGAGTTGACTAAGAGGTCAATTTAGTCTAGGAGGGAACCTTGAGGCTTGAGAGGACAATATCTCGATTCACTGCCCCCCATTACAGTGTACAAGTGTGTAATGATCCCCTACATGACTCCATTTATTTTTACAGTAATACCTGAAAGTAATACGATCATCTATTTTTCTTCTCAAGTTCACATAACTTAGTATGTGATAAGATGAAGCCATAAATTGACTGCTTGAATCCTTGCTTGAGGATCGCTGTGATGGACTGAGCTGCTTTTAGAATTGCCAGTGCTGAATTGGTTGGTCTCAGGGCAGCCAACAGCAGTCTTGCTCCAGTGGGAAGAAGAACTGTTTCTGAGGTCCAGGCTGTACCTGGGTCAAGCATTCAAGCCAGGTTCCCCAGTATGTTGTCCCACATGAATCTGAAAAGATGAGCTCTATAACCTTCCAAAGAAACCTGTAGAGAAAGTAGGGTGCCCATCGACAGGTAGCATCAGTATAGGGGATTAGATTCCAAGGAAAATGAGAGGTAATGTGTGCATCAACAGAGACCAAAATCAGGGGAATGCCAAAGCAACAGGTGAAGTCACTCCCTGACTTCTTCAAAATCACCTGGGGAGTGGGGGGGTGTCTGTTAAAACCCACAGCTCCCTGTCCCCCAAATGCCAGATTTAACGGATCTGAGGCAGATCTGATACTTTCTGTTTCTAATGAGTTCCCAGGACATGTTGATGCCACTGGCCAAGAACCAGTCACCTTAGTCAAAAAAAAAAAAAAAAAAAAAACGCAAATGCTACTGGGTTTTATGGACTGCAGTTTTTGTCAGAGCAGAAAAGAAACCAAAGGACAGATGTCTCAAACATTATTGTTCTTTGTTCCCTGCTTACTGCAAACTGCTTTCACCGTGTATTTGGATAAAGGTTAGGGTTAGTGGAGTTACTTCATCTAATGCCAATGTCTAAGGAACATTGCTGTCAGTTGTCAATCAATTGTACCCCAGTACCCTGCATCTTGGTATTGTGACAATCTCCTGGCTAAGGGTAACTGCAAAAAGGGTATTTTCACAAAAAGCTTTGAAGCCACCGGTGTGTTTAACTTCTGATATCTTCATCAATAATGTGGTATACGTCTAATCCTGTATTTTTTTAACCCAAAGCACAGAAATTCAGTTTTAATTGGGAAGAAAAAAATGATGGCCATCACCTATAATCCTCCCCAGCGACTTCAGAAAGAGAGTAGCAGATATTAACTAGTTTTTAAATCTGAGTTCTGGGATTATCTACACAAAGGCATAATTGCAATGAGACATGATCCGGATTCTTCTAAGGGCATCTCTTCCTTGGCCACAGTCTCTTTGTTCCTGGTCCCAGAGGAACAGGCAGCACAAAATTCTCTGGCCACCGATTGGTGCTCTACAAAGTTATTTCAATCCCTGCCTGGCTTCATCCACAGTTGGAGAGTTTTCCAAGCAATGGGATATGAATCTGAGCAAGCCTCTCTTCACAGACACTCCTTCAGGGAGAAATTGAATTTCTTCTGGAGCAGATCCGTTGGTTGCTTAGAAGGCTGCAGGTAAGGCAGAGGCAATTGCAGTTCATCCCTGAACTTTAAAGAAGCCATAGATTTCAAAAGAACAATATATCTTTTAATCCCTCTACAGCTATTCTCCCTTTTAGTAAACAACTGGCATTTAAAAGAAACCATTATTGAACATGCCTTCCCCAGTCCCTTTGTAATTGTTACAAAGAAGTTCTCAGAAGATGGGTCCCATTGTGAGTATTTCAGAACAAGTCATAGTTAGTCAAAATAGACAATTATGTTTATGTCTTCCCAAGCTGCACTCACCAGAAGCAAACACAACAAAATACTGTAGGGCATTTGTGCCATAGTCTCTCTGAGACTTCGAGTGTTCATGCCAGGATCCATGTCTGAGGAAAAGTAAACGTGAGGGTGTGTAGGAGAGACCTGCCAATGCACAGGAGAGCAGGGACATAATTTGAATAGCTCCAATCCTCACCTCCACCACAAGCAGATAGTTGGTGTCATTGGAAAAATTCTATCGGTAACAAAAGTGACCAAAAACTAAATAAACGAGAAAAAGGAAAATATGGGGAAAATAGCTCAGTTGGTAAAGACCTTGTCTTGAAATCATTACCACGTGAGTTCCTGAGTTCAAGAACCCACATTTAAAAAAAAAAAGCTGGCCATGCTGGAATATGCATGTGATCTCAGGCACTGGCATGGCAGAAACTGACAGACTTCTTTATAATTATCATTTTTAAATTCTAATGTAATTCTAATTTTTTAAAAAAAATGGCAAAGCAGCCACCACCGCCAGCTGCCAGGCACAGAGGCTGGTGGCTGAGAGCTTCTGCAACTCTGGTGTTGGCATCTCCATGCAGTGGGCCCATGGCATCCTGGCGTGGCACCCTGGCCTTGTGAGAACGTTTGCACTGCTGCTCCCAGGACACTGAGTTTGAAATTCCTGAATAATTGCCTTTGAGAAGCTGGAAAAAATTTCTTGACTTCCATCTCTGAGTTCTCACAATGAGAAACCATGAACGACTATTATTTAATAAGGAAGAGACTGACCTGCACATCCTTGATGAAGGCTTTACTGCCAAAGACACCTGGAGCAAAGAATGAATGAAATTGCTTCTTCTGATGATAAGGATGCGTTTTACGTTGCTGACTTTGGAGACCAGAATTCTAAAGAAGTATCTAAGGTGGTTGAAAGCTCTTCACTCCCTTTTATAAAGTCGGATGTAATGCTAGCAGAGCCTTAGTGATCACTCTGGAAGCCACTCACTGGAACAAGAAGCCCCTTGTGGTAGTTAGAATAGATGCCCTCCCAATAGAATCTTTTTTTATTGTCCATAATGAGTTACATTATTTAGTGGGCAAACAATGAGTTGTTATCCCCATTTCCCCGATTGCCACCCCCATCCCCAATCAGCTGGATATCCTCCTCCATGGGTTGTCTGGATCAGTCTTTGTGGCAGGGGACCATGGATAGCTTAGTACTCAGCCCGGTTCTCCTGGCCCAAGTGTGTTGTTACTGAGGGGGGCCATGCCTCTGGATAGTCTCCCCCACCACGGCTCTCAAAGTCTCTCCGCCCCCTCTTCTGCTCAGTTCCCTGAGTTGTGGTGGATGAGTATTAAGGCTGCTTTAAGGTTGTGAGCTTAGGGGTCTTTGTGTCGAAAATCGTTGGTTTCTGTCTCACTGGCTTATCCTGTGTTGATTGAATGGCTGTGACTGTGGGTCCCTTGTTCATCCCGTCATTCTCTGCAGGGTTCCATATGGATCCTCCATGATATGACTGTGGTGGCTCATCTCTTGCCAGGATCTCAGCTATCAGCCTACAGTCGGTTGGTAGGGTTAGATGGGCCCCAGCTCCCTCGCTGCATCCTAAAAAATACAAACACAATCTCCATCAGAGAGTGAGATCAGTGTAAGTTAACAAATATACACAATTCTGGATTACCTAGATTCTATTTTTAGTAGCCTCCCCGTCAATCGCTCTCATAGTGCATCTTGTCTTGGGAGCCCAAGAGTACGGAATCCGGTGCCTATTGTCCTGAATCCCAAGTTCCAAACAAGGGCTCCCCCTCACTAAGTGGAAAATTTGGCCAAATTTGAAAGCTGTTGATTGTCTCCCCCAGGCCCAGGCTCCTCCATTGCACAAGTGCTCCTTTCTTGGTTCACTGTTCTCTCCCAGTAGGAGGTGTGGTCAGCCTACTCATGGCTGCAGATTGTATTTCATGTCAGTGGTCTCTGTTTACTCCAGCTGTCGTTGATCAGTTCTCTCTAGGAGCCTGTGCAGTGCCTTCCAGCACTACACTAACTGCCTTCTGCCCCCTAGTAGAATCTAAGATTTATTAAAGATTGTGAATTGTCTCCAGTCTTCTAGCTGGAGGAGGTGTCTCTTTGGCCTGGCCTCCTGGGTTCTGGCCCTGAGGTATTTCTAAATTGGTTGCAAAATTCTAGGGATACGTATGCAAAGAGCAGCCAGAGCTCAAGTCTGGCAGTCCTGCTGTTTTGTGAGTTACAGCATGAGAGTGTGCTTGCTGGCTTTTGGAGGTGCTGGGCCTCTGTCTCTCTGCTTGGATCTATGAAAGGGGGACCAGCCTTTTCCTTCATTTTTGGAACTTCCCCTGGATCTGTTATTTCGATAAATATTACCTCCCCAAATTGCTGCCGGGTTTGGAGATTCATCCCAGCAGCATGTGGCTGAATACAACACTCCTGTAGAAGAAAGAATACAGTTGGTGCAGAGTCTTGGGGTACCTCCAGAGAGAATTATCTATGCAAATCCATGTTAATGAGTATCTCAAGTTAAGTATGCAGCCAGTAGCGGAGTCCAGATGATGACTTTTGTTAGTGAAGTTGTTGAAGAAAGTCTCCAACGTGCACCCAAAGGCAAAGTTGGTTTTCAGGATTGCCACTGATGATCCCCAAGTAGTCTGTCCCCTCAGTGTTAAATTTGGTGTCACACTCAAAACCAGCAGACTTCTCTTGGAATGGGTAAAGGAGCTAAATATTGATGTCATTGGTGTCAGCTTCCATCCTGAGACCTTTGTCAAGCAGTGTCTGATGCCCGCTGTGTCTTCCACATGGGAGCTGAGATTGGTTTCAGCATGCTTCTGCTTGATATCGGTGGTGGCTTTCCTGGATCTGAGGATGTGAAGCTTAAATAGGAAGAGATCACTAACGTGATCAGCCCATCACTGGACAAGAACTTTCCATCAGACCGTGGAGGGAGAATCGTAGCTGAGGCAGGCAGATGTTATGTTGCAATGGCTTTCATGCTTGTGGTCAATATCATTGCTAAAAACATTATGTTTAAGGAGCAGACAGGCTCTGATGATGAAGATGAAATGAATGGATAAACCTATAGGTGTTCCGTGAATGATGGAGTCTATGGATCATTTAATTGCATCCTTTAAGATCATGCACATGGTGAAGCCCCTCCTGCAGAAGAGACCCAAACCAGATGAGAAGCATTACTCATCCAGCATCTGGGGACCAATGTGTGATGGCCATGATGGGATCATTGTGTGTTATAACCTGCCTGACATGCGTGTGGGTGGCCGGATGTTCTTTGAAAACATGGCACATACACTGTTGCTGCTGCTTCTACTTGCAATGGATTCCAGAGGCCCTACTACCTCTTACACGATGTCACAACCAATGTGGCAGCTCATGAAGCAAGTTCAGAGCCACGGCTTCTCAGCTGAAGTGGAGGAGCAGGGTGTCAGCACTCTGCCCATGTCTTGTGCGCAGGAAAGCAGGATGGACCATCACTGGGCAGCCGGGTAGATACCATTCTTGGAGCTCTGAACTGCAAGTGTAGCTTGAATTAAGGGGTTTCGGGGACCATTTAACTCAATTACTGCTATTTTGAAGTGTCTTAGGTATAGGGCAGGCACAGATGCACCATCATGAAAGGTTAGGCGATGGGGTCATAATTATCTGTGTTCTTATGGAAACTATCTGAATATTTGTTTTATTTATTTATTTACTTACTTATTTTGCTTTTTTGAGGTAAGGTCTTGCTCTAGCCCAGGCTGACCTGGAATTCACTATGTAGTCTCAGGGTGGCCTCAAGCTCATGGTGATCCTCTTACCTCTGCCTCCCCAGTGCTGGGATTAAAGGTGTGTGCCATCACACCCTGTTTTTTAATTCACTTTTCAAAAAGACTAACTAAATGAGACCCTCAGCTGCTGAGCAAGCATTTGTAGCTTATACAATGGCAGAATGGGCCCAAAGCTTAGTGTTGTGATCCAATTTGGAAATAAAGTATCTTGAAATTAAAAAAAAAAAACTCAGATTATTAGGCCTTTATCATTTCATCATTGTAACAATAGCTAAGCAGGTAATTGGATCAACTTAATTTCACCTACTCCAGTACTTCACTCTGGGCAAACTGAAGCTGTACTAAGTCAAGAGATCACATCTTCCAGAAGAATATGAATAAAACAGAGTAGACACAAAGCGCAGTGGTCCACACAGCAAATCCTGTCCCAGTGTTGGGGAAGAAAGGGGACAGGGAGCAGAGATCTGGCATGGACATAAGAAATGTTCAACTTTGCCCTTGTTGTTTTCTCCTCCAGGGGCACCTTTGGCCACCGCAGAAAGAGAACAGAGAAGCAGCGGGAGCCTAAGCGAGCTGTCTGCTGTCCGCTGTCTCAGGGCTGGGGTCCACAGAGCTGGGGGGATGGCGCAGGGGGGGTCTGGCAGGACACAGAGGCGAGCAGATGTGTATTGTATATCCACGTGGTTCTTTATTCA
>PVHP010007135.1:0-57915 GCA_004024765.1 Zapus hudsonius
ATACCTTAAAAGGGGGCATACATATTAAGATGATATAACAATTATAAACATGTATGCCCATACATATTAAGATGATATAACAATTATAAACATGTATGCCCATACATATATAAGGCTTCCTACTTCATAAAACAAACACTAAAAGGCATAAAACCTGACATAGGTCTTAACACAACTTAATAGTAGACTATAACATTCCACTCACTATTCCAAATTAAAAATTAGTAGATAGTACCTGAAGTTCAAAGATAAATTATACCATAGACCAACTAAAATTTAAAATATAACAAGCTATAAAATAATCCAAGATATAGGGACTGCACATTCTTCTTGGTAGTACATGGAAGCTTCTCCAAGGCTTGATCACATCTGGGTCACAAAGCAAGCCTTAACAAATAAATAATAATAAAATAAAATAATTTACTTTATTAGATGACAATGGAATAAAATAGAAATTCAACAGCATGAAAAATTGCAATAACTACACAAATCCTTGGAGATGGAAAAATACACTAGATTATTGAAAACATCAGGAAGAAAATAAAGAAAAAAACCTAGTAATTAATGAAAATGATAACATCAATTACTAAGATCCTCTGAGATACAACCAAGGCAGTGCTAAGAAGAAAGGTCACAGCCATGCATGACCACATTAAAAATTCAGAGATCTCAAATAAACAACGTAATGATACCATTTAAGGTGCTAGAAAAACAGCAAGTCTAATGACATCAAAAAATAAATATTGGGACAGAAATAAATATAATAGAGACTATAAGAATAATTCACAAAATGAGCCAAAACAAAAGATAGTTTATTGAAAAAGAGAGATTGGCAAAAACCTAGCCAAACTAATCAAAAAATGAGAGAAGACTCAAATAAAATTAGAAATGAAAGAAAAAGTAGTAGCAATAGATTGCAATGAAATCCAGAAGATTACTAAGGAATACTATGAATTCCTATATTCCAAGACTTCAAAAACTTAGATGAAATGGATAAATTTCTAAATACTTTTGACCTACTAAAAAGAAAGAAGAAAATTTGAATAATTGAAACAGACCTATAATGAGCAATGAGATTGAAGAAGTGATTACATGTCCCTCCACAAAGGAAAGTCTAGAACCAGACTTGAATTCATTGCCAAATACTATCACTTTTAAGGAACCAACACATTTGAAACTGTTTCACATATACAGAAACAAGGAATACTACCAAACTTATTCTATGAAGCTGGTATAATGGAGAACTGTGGAAAACTCAATTCCACCAAGACATGGGATGATGGCTGACACCCAGGGAGGAGATGAACCATCCCTAACTTTTCATATAGGGCGCAAACGAAACCTTTGAAGAAGTGGTGAGATGAGCAAGAGACGTACCTCCATAGCAACTCAGATAATCAATGAAAGGACAATGGAGACAGACACCAACAATACCCAACACAATCCAAAGCAGAAATCCAGAGACTCTTAAGATCTCAACAATAAAGTAGACTTAAACAACCATGACTCAGGGAACAGAAAGAATGTAAGAGCCATGGTGGGGAAGAATATCCAGAGACATCGCTGCCCCCCCCCCAGCAACAACACACAAAGAAACAAAACAAACTGATTACCTTTTGGACAATTCCTAACCCCGTAACCCATGGACTGATCCAGTTAGCCCAGTGAGGAGGGTTCCCAGTGGGTTGGGGACAGCAAGGAGGGAAATGGGGTTACCATAACAAAATTTGCTCATACAATGTATCTAATTATTGACAATAAAAGTTTGAAATAAAATAAAATATTTTAAAAATCAGTTAAAGAGACAACATAAAAAGAAAACTATAGATCAATTTCTCTGATGTATAGAGATGCAAAAATTCTCAACAAAATACAAACAGAATTCAAGAATATATTAAAAAGATTATACATGACCAAGTAGATTTCATTGCAGGGGTTTAAGGTTGGTTCAACACAATGAATCAATAGGCACAGTTCATCATGTAAGAACACTTAAGACCAGTAAATATATGATCATCTCAGTAGACACAGAAAAAGTTCAACATGTCTTCATGATGAAAGTTCTGGAGAAATTAAGACTAGACAGTAATAAAAACTACATGTGACAGAACTATAGCCAACATTAGTCTGCATGAGACAAACTAAAAATATTTCCTATAAATCTGGAACAAGACTAGGGTGCCACTACCTCCACTGCTATTTCATGTTATTCTGGAAGACTTCTCTAGAGCGTCAGGACAAGAGACTTGCATAAGAAGAATGGAACCTATCCATATTTACAGGTCACATGATTCTATACTTAAATGACCCTCCAGACTCTACCAGAAAACTTAGATTTAATAAACACCTTCAGATCACATCAATGAACTGACCAAGAATAAAATTAGAAAAACATATTCCATTCATAATAGCTCTCAAAAAATACATCGGAATAAACCTCATCAAGGACGTGAAAGACAAGGAAAATGATAAGAAATTGAAAACAGAAATAAAAGAAGATACCAGACTTAGGAGAGAACTTTCATGCTCCTGGACTGGCATCAGGATTGTGAAAATGGCTGTTTCTAAAAGTAATGTACATATTTGGTACAGTTTCCATCAAAGTTCCAATGACAGTATTCTCAGAACTAGAAAAAATATCCAATGATGGAAACACAAAAACCACAAACATCCAAAGAAAGCATAAGTACAAAGAACAGTACTGGAGGTGTCATAGAGCCCAGGGACAAAGTCAGTATAGTACTGACACAAACACAGGAAATACTCCAGTGGAAGAGAATATAGGACTCAGAAATACAGCTGCACACCTAGTGTCACCTAATGTTGAACAAGTGCATTACAAACACACATTGGAGCTATAAAGCACAGCCTATTCTATAGACTGTGTCTGGCAAGACTGGGTATCCATTCACTTGTAGAAGAATGAAATTGCATTCACATCTCTCATCAGGTGTAAAGATTAACTTTAAATGGATCAAAGAGCTAAATATAAAACCACAAGTGCTGAAAATACTAGAGTATAATATGCTGGAAGTTATAGGCATACGTAAGAATGTTCAGAACAGTAATCTATTAACACAGGAAATGGCCCCAAGAATCAAGTAAGACTAAATGAAATTACTAAGTTTCTTCACAGCAAATGAAGCCATCAGCAGAGCAAGTGGTAAAACTATTGGGAAAAAAGAAAATTTGTGTCATCCATTCTTTACACAGGGTATTGGTATCTAGAATATATAAATAACTCTAAAGATGAACCATCCAAGGTCTCAAAAATACCAATTAATGAATGGCCTAATGAAATGAACAGATAGTTCTAAAAAAAAGAAACAATAATGTCCAAAAATATTTTTAAATGTTCAACATCCTTATCCATAAGAGACTGCAAATTAAAGCCAATCAGATATTCCATCTCACTCCAGACACAATGGAGTCGAAGGCTATCACCAAAACAAAACAGAACAAGCAAAAAAAAAAAAAAACCTCTAATAATAAGTGCTGGTGAGTTATTGGGAGGGAAATACCCTTATTCACTTTTGATGTTGACACTAGGAAAATCAGTGTGGCAGTTTCTCAAAAGCTAAAAATTTTACTATCATATGGCCCAGATATACCACTTCTGAGCATATAACCAATGATTCCATACTACAGTACAGAGATATTAACTTGCATATCAATAATTACTACTGCTCTAGTCACAGAAGCTAGGAAATGGAATAAACTAGATGTCCATCAACAGATAACTGGATAATCAAAATGTGGTACATATGCACAATGCGATTTTACTTAGCTATCAAGAAAAATGAAATTATGAAAATTGTAAAAAAAATGGATGGAATTGGAAAATTTATACTGAGTTATCCCAGGCCACAAAGACAGAAAATTCCATATTATCTCTCATATGTGGATCCTAACATTTTTAGCATTTTTATTTATGTAAGTAAGACAACACAAGGGCAGATATAGAATATGCGATGAGATAAAGATCCTGAGAGAGGAAAATGGGAAGAGAAAGGGGGTTTGGGAGAACTAAAAGCAGAAAGTAATGTGCAGTAGGAAGAGAGCACAGGAAGGGAGGGGACAGAGAAAAGACGAGGGATGGGAGACAAGACAAAATGTGTTTGAAAAACAGTCGTGAAACCTAATTCTTTGTATGCTAGTTATAAAAAAGCATTCCCATACAAATAAACATCTGAATAATATAAGGAAGATAATACAAGTTATAAAATATTAATTCAATAAAGAAACATGTAATAAAAGAATAAAATTAAAATTGTGGAAATAAAAGGCTCAGTACACAAACAAAAAAGCAGTGGAAAGCTTCTCCAATAGAAGGGACTCATGGAAAGAAGAGTATCAGGGCTAAAATCAAGGTAGATATATTCAAACAGTTAGACAACAAAGATAAAATAATAATAAAGCAGGAATGGAAAATGCAAGGCTTATGAGACATAATTAAAAG
The DNA here is from genome assembly GCA_004024765.1 of Zapus hudsonius. Lineage (NCBI taxonomy): Eukaryota > Metazoa > Chordata > Mammalia > Rodentia > Dipodidae > Zapus > Zapus hudsonius. Next base: position 4,460 of record PVHP010007135.1, read on the forward strand.
ACTAACTTAGGAGCTGGAGAAATGACTGAGTGTTTTAGGCACTTGCTTGCAAAGCCTAAAGGCCCAGGTTTGATTGCCCAGGAGCCCACAGGAGCGGATGCTAAGTCCCCATATATGGGAAGCTGCATGTGCTTGCTTATAGAGGATCTGAGTAAGTCTTCGCTTTCAAATTCTGCCTGTAGTCGTGAGCTTCTGACAGTGACTCCTGTCTTCTTGAGTGAGGGGTAGAAACTGAATGAAGCTTGTTGATGCACCTGTTTGTTTGTGATGCTGAGGATCAAGGTCAGGGCATTGTGCGTGGTGACACCTGCTCTACCACTCCTCATAACTTTGAAATTTGTGGTAACAAATTCATTCACTATAGCTTTGAAAGGCACTCTAATCTTGTGACATGATCTTCATTCTCCTCTTTCATGTAGAATGATAAGAATCCCCCCAAAATCACTGAAGGGAGAAGGACAAAGATGTTTACAGAAATCCTGAAAATGTGCAAACACAAAGTAAAACTGGGTTTTCCAGCCATTTCCGTAATAAGATTCCCTGATACTTCTGTCTTTGTAAATTCCCCACTGTTTTAACTAAAACAAGCTCGGGATGCCTTTGTTTCTTGCACGTAAAGTTCTTCTTCATTATGTCTTTATAAAGCCTTCAAGATACCCGTGTAACCTTGACCATGACTATGACACGCTGTGATGACATTTCCTCAAAGAGAGAGAAAATTTGACAAGCAGAGAAGGAGACCTTGAGTATTCGCTACAAATTAAAGCACAATTTAAGTTCTCAGCAAAGTGGTTCCTTCACTACTTCAACTTCTACAACATTTTCAGACAGAACTTGTGAAGCAGGAGCAGGCTTAAACCCCCCCACCCCACCCCCAATAAGGAAGCCGGAGTGTCTGGTTGTCTGAGTTGTCTCAAGACACAGCTAAGACACACTGGCATAATGTACTCTGTCTAGTCATATCTTATCCATGCACTTTACTCACTCATTCTGAAACCCTAAGCACATGAGAAATACCATGCTAATGTATAGGATTCTTAAAGAGTTGCTTAAACTAAGTCATATTACTAATGTTGACTGCAAATTGTGTTTCCAACCATGATTTTGTAAAGTTGTTCAGATTTTATGAGATGCAGCAAATTTTGCAATATTCTAGGAATCTGTACATACTTAGGTTGTAAACCGATGAGTAACAGATGAAGTGTCTGCATCCCAGTTTCTCCTTCTAGATTAATTAACCCAGAAGCTTTCTCCAAGCCACTGTTAAATACCAGGGTACCTCTCAAAGCCATAAATGGAGCCATGGCAGGGAAGTGTCAGTTCTGGCTTTGATATGCACAGTTCATATTGCACGCTGTTTCCTTAAAGCACAGTAGTCTCTGCCTCCTCATGCAGCTTCTCCAAGTGACTGTCAGTACCTCTCACAGAAGGACAGCTGCACAGAATTGGTTTGCTTTTATACTGTTGGTTCAAAGGAGACCACCTCAAAGAGGTGAAGTACGTGCCTGGATATAATAAAATAATAAGAAAGGAATAAAACAACCGGACTCTTTTAGAGCTCGTTGATTATGTTAGAGAGCAGTTCCTGTGCTCATTTAGGATAAAAAGCCTGTTTGGTGAGAGGAACCCTCTGAGCCAAGAGCAGACACTGCAGTTAAAAATCTTGCACTTACTGTGTGTTCCTGAACAAGTCACTTTGGGACAAAGGTTTCATAATAAAAAAAATCTCTGGGCTTAATTCATTGATGATTGACATAATCACTTTGTGGGGGAAAATTGGCCATCTGTGAGCATCACCCGCTGGGATGTGGAGGTGTGAGTGGGTTGCCCACGAGCCTCCTGGGCTAGTTTCTGCCGAGCTGTCCTTAACTCAGAGACTAATTAAGATGAAAAACTGCCATGAGACATTGAAATAAAGCTATTGCAAGATCACAAAACACCATTTCCCTCATCATAAACCGGAATTGCTTTGGGATATGGCATACTATGGGAATATCTTGAAGCATATGAGAAAATTCTGCAAAGTCACGATTTCCTCACAACCTCCAAAGTTCAGTTCAGCAACTGATATTTTTCACTTGTATTTCACTGAGTTTGTCCCAGTGGCTGGCCCGACTTTCTGTGTCTAGTGCTTGTATCCCATTTTGCCAGGTTCTTTCAGAGTGTTCTACATTTATGGGAGACATTTCCAAATGGAGAGCAGAGGCAGGACACACGAGGCTCCCTCCCCCTTGTTTTATTTCCCTTTCCTTCCTGCCTTCACTCCACTCAAAACTCATCAGAGTGCTAAAAAGAAGTGATAGTGTAGTGTTCCATATTAAGTGAGACATCTCTATCATACCCTTTAAGGCTCATAGACCATTGTGGCAGAGGTGGCTGAAAGAATTTAAGACCCGAAGGAAGAGAAAGAATGTCGTATTGTCTTCCATACATTAAGTGGCCATAGCAATATTGACCTCACAGTGACTGACAAGACCTGATTAGTATGAGAGGGAAATGAAATTTTATCAAAATAGATGAGGGAATAGTATAAAGAAGAAGGGGGTCAGTGGAGGGAAGATAAAGGGGAGTGGGCAAAAGAGGGTGATGATATAGGATTACCATCAAGATACATAGTGTATATGAAAGGAGGTTGTCAAAATAAATGAAACAAACTTACAAGAGAAAAAATAATCATAATCTTAAAGAGGAAATGAGCAAACTTTAGAAGGAGATACACAGGTTTGTGACCCCAGATGCTGTTGGTTTATGGTTCAGTGTTTTGTATCTTTGCACTCACCGATCATGATACATATACTACATGTGTGCAGCCTTTTAGATGTCAAGTGTAGTTCAATAAAAGTGTTAACAAATAGGTAAAAAGACCAAATGCCCTCTTCCCCAGTTCGCTAGTTACCCAACCAAAGTAATTGCTACAGGGGTTTCCTGACACTAGCTCTCCTTATACCTCCTTGCACCTTACTGCTCATAATCAAATATATACATGCAACTTATGAAAATAAAAACATATGGCATTAAAATTTATATTCTGATTTGACTTTTTACATTATGATCATCTTTAGCATCAACAGACCTTCACAATTTTTTAATGACTGCACAGTCTTCCAATATTATAGTATCTAGTAATATCTAGTAAACTTTGTTTTAGTCTACCATAGATGAACAAGATGTCTGTGTAAATAGCCTCAAACATATTTCTCTCATGAGAATAGATTTATAAGGAAAGTTTCTTAGTTAAAAGATATGCAAATTAAAAAATATTTATGTATTTGTGAGGAGACAGAGACAGACAGAGAGAGAGAGAGAGAGAGAGAGAGAGAGAGAGAGAGAGAGAGAGAGAGAGAGAGAGAGAAGAAAGAATAAGTCTGCCGGAACCTCTTGCTGTTGTAAACTCCAGAAACATGTGCCACTTTGTACATCTGGCTTTAGGTGGATACAAGTGCATCAAACCAGGGCCTACAGGCTTTGTAGGCAATCATCTTTACCAACTGACCCATCTTCCCAGTCCAGGATATATGAATTTTAAAGGTTAATTTCAAAAGATCCTATCAGTTAGCATTCTCAAAAAGTTTGTCGAGGACTGCACACTGCCAGCACTCCTTGTTACAAAACATCCTATCCCCTGCCAATCTGATAAGTGGGAAATAGTGTCTCATCCTTATTTAGATCTCCATCTAAGTCCTGCTCTAACAGACCACATTTTCATTTTCTCTGCTCCTGTTCTTCCTCCTAGAATTTCTGCTTTGTTCTTCAAGATGTTCTCCATTCAATCTTTTCTTTATGAGTTTGAAGAAAAATATAATTAAGTATAAACATCAACTCTTTTTGCAAAAATTATTAGTCTTTTTTGCCTCTTAACATTCTTTATGTATGTTGTCATCTTTATATTTTCATCACATACCTTCTTACGATGAACATGATCAAATCTTTGTTTTTCTCTCTTGATAGCAAATGGATTTTGTCATAGTCAAACACATGCTGCTGGGATGAAACTTCAAACCATGCACAATTTGGGGGGAGGAAAGTATTTATTGAAACTACAGATTGAGGGGAAGTTCCGTAACAGCGAAAGAGGTTGGCCCTCTTTCACAGGTCCAAGCATAGAGAAAAACCCATCACCACCAACACACACACAGAGAACAGCAAACAGGCAGAAGGGCCAAGGAGAGAATTTCTTCCCCTTTATATAGCCTTAGGGTGTGGTCTTACAACCCTTCCGCAGACTTAATGGCTTCTTGAGTCTCTGGAATTTCCTTCCTGCACTGCCCACACAGGAAAGGATGTTTAGTTCTAGCTTCTTTGAGCTTCTTTCCATCCTGCCCCTTGCTAAGAGGCTGCCTTCCTGTAAACATCCTCAGAGACCCACCAAAGATAATGAAAAAGATCCAAGTTGATAACACAACCTAACCATCACAGATTTGTATATTTGGGAATGTTGTTTCTACTTAGACATTATATAGTGATTTATTTATATTTCTTTCAATCATAGCTTTTAATTTCAATCATAGTTTTCAATTTCATTTTAAACATTTAGGCCTTTAATTCTTTGGCAATTTCTATTATAAGGTAGGATTTCCATTTTATTTGTTTATTTTAAATATCTTTATTATGAATAAGTATATACATTGTATGAGCAAATATTGTGAAGGTGCCCCCATTTCCCTCCTCTCTGTCCTCTACCAACTGGGGACCCTCCTCGGTATGGATACTGGATCTGTCCATAGGATAGGGGTTTATGAAATACACCCGAGGTAACCATTTTTTTTCTTCCCCTTTTGTGTATTTTTGCCGAGGGGGGAGATGCCTCTCGATATTCTCCTCCACTATGACTCTTACATTTTTTCCACCCCCTCTTCTGCTCAGTTCCCTGAGTCATGGTGGTGAGTTTTAAGTCTGCTTTATTGTTGAGATCTTAAGTGTTTCTGGACTTATGTTTTGGGTTGTGTTGGGTATTATTGATGTCTGTCTCCATTGACCTTTCCTGGGTTATCTGACTTGCTGTGGTGATTGGTCTCCTGTTGATCTCATCACTTTCTCATAGGTTTCATTTGGGCCCTGTGTGAAAGCTAGGTGTGGCTTGTCTCCTGTCAGGATGTCAGACTTCATCCAATGTCTTGTTGGTGGAATTGAGTAGTCCCCAGCTCTCTCACTGTCTTTCTAAAAATACAAACAGAATCTCCTTTGGAGAGTGAGATCAGTATATGTTAAATGAGACAAACATTGCCATTTTGGCAAGATTCTAATGGGTGTAACCTCTCTGTAGCTCTCTGGTAGTGGGAATTTCCCCTTGGAGCCCTGGTTCTTGGTCCCCATAGGATTTTGCCATGGATCCCAGTTCCAGTTAAAGGTTTCTTGTCACTGAGCAGATCTCTTAGCCAGTTAGTAAGCTGTTGATTATCCTCATAGGTTTAGTGCCACTATTGCACAGATGAGCATTTCTTGACTTGCTGACCTCTTCCATACAGCTGTGTGTTCAGTATTCTTGTGACAACTGTCTATATTGTATATCAGTGGTCTCTGCTTTCTCCAGATATCATTGACCAATTTCCCCTGGCAGCTCATGCAACACCTTCCAGTGCTACCAATGCTACCATCTGGGAGCTGGTTACCATTCTGGATCTAGCAAGATCTCTTGGTGTTGTTTGATGACACTCTGTGATTTCTTCAACAATAGGATCTTACCTTAGGTATGGAGCAGGTACTCAAGAGCTTTGACAGAGGTCTTTCTCGTTTTTGGAACCTTGTGGGTCTCCTTGATCAACAGCTCAGTGTGGGAAGGAACCAATAACTGGGTCAGGGTAATGCAGGCAGGCTTCCTCCCATTATATTCATGGCCCCTCTTTTTTAAAACATCATAAATGAATGTTTAGATTCTTCCAGTGGTCCAGTTACTGACTTGCTCCATAAATACATAGGGAATTATCCAAATTTCTTCATCAATTGGGCATGATCCTTTTACAAAAGACACAATTCCAGGCTGCTACACTAATGCATTTGATTGGCCTTATTCTAGCAATATATTCATCAGGATAGTGTCCTAAGATATTTCTTAATATGATCAATAGGATAAAACAAACTCACCACAATTTTCAATTATTAAAATTCATATACATTTATGAACTTAATTTTGATTCATTAAAATTTAATTTTAAAAACAATATTGTGTCTATATCTCTTCTTATATTGAATTTTCTAACTTATGGCTGTTTTGCATTAAAATCATTCTATCCAGAGAATGGATTTATTGAAAATGTGCATTATGTTCTCAGTACACTGTACAGTTTTCTTGATAAACAAAGCTTATATTTTAATGTACTTACTATCATGTTCATATTATAGAAAACACCATTATTTTTACTTTTGTTGGGATGGTTGTTGAAAGAGTAAGGGACAGCTATAGGTTTTTATAAATGTATCTTATCTATAGTTGTATCATCAAATTCTTTAAAGTTCTAGTTTTTATTGTCTTGGGTCATTTAGATTTTTTAGCTTTATAGTCCAATTGATGAGAATTATAATGACTTTGCTTCCTCTTCTGTAATATATGTCTTTTGTGTGATTAGTAGCATAGCACAGTTTATGATGAGGTAACAAGTAAACCAAAATTTCACTGGCTTACATAAACAAAAATATATTTCTTATTTATACTACAGCCAAGTGCTGCAGTCCACATTCTTTTCTCTGGGACTCAGGCTGTGTCTTCAACAGTGCTGCCCTCTGTGGCAGAGGGAGTTGGAAGCATAGAGTTATGGGTACTGGCTCCTGAAACATCCATTTGGAAATTATGTATATGGCATCTATGCCCATTGGCTAAAGCAAGTAACATGTCCAAATCTAATTCCAAGGGTCTGAAAAGGATAATTCTATGTATATGACAGGAGCACCAGAAATCATAGCCAAAACAGAAAAGATTTTTCCAAAGAAGCAACAAGGAACTTGGAGACTATAACTATAAAAGCATTTATAAGCCTAGGTTGGTGGCTCATACCTGTAATCCCAGCATTTGACTGGAAGAACATAGCTCAAGGGTAGTCTGGGCAACATTTAAGACACTGTATCAAAAAGACAAAAACAACACCCCCAAATCAGTCTTTACAAGAAGTACTCCTTAGGCAACCAAAAGACTAATATGTATGAATTAAGCATTCAGTTAAAAATCTATAAACCCAAAGAAAATTAAACTGTATATATGAGAAAAAACTTGTAAATGAATGCTATTAACAGTATGATTCATAAATGTCAAAGAAGAAATAATCCAAATATCCATCAACAGTTAATGATCATTAAAATGTGGCATGTTGGGCTTGAGAGATTGTTCAGTAGTTAAGGCACTTGTCTCCTGTGCTTAAGGACCTAGGTTCAATTTCCCAGTACCCATTTAATCCAGATACACAAAGTGGAGCATGCATCTGGAGTTCATTTGTAGTAGCTAGAGGCCCTGGCACACCCATACTCTCTCTGTCTCTCTCCCTCTTCATATGTATCTCTCTGCTTGCTAGTAAATAAATAAAATATTTTTTAAAATGTGGCATATTCATATCCTCTAATGCTATCTGGAACACAAAGAAATTATGTACTAATGTATGTTGCAAAGCATGGGCTCACTTTGAAAATTTGTTGCTTGGTGACTGAGGCCCAATTCAAGGGCCTTCTGTTGTTTGATTCTATTTGTATGGAAGGGTAGAATGAAAGAATCCAATGAGACAGAAAGTAGTTTGGTGGTTGTCTAGAGCTGATGAAGGTTAGGGAAAATGGAGAGAGATTTTTAATGATCTCTTTGAGAAAACAAAAATGCCATTTTCATTTGTAATGATTTCTACAAAAAGTCTGAGCATATTAAAAGCTATTGAATTTAAGCAAGAATTTCTTGACATATTATTTATATTTCAATATAACTGTCATTAAAGAATATAAAAATGATAGGACATGTCTACATGTCTAAATAAGTAGATAAGGGATACTATATATATATATGAGAGAGAAATAAAGCCTTTCATATCTGATGGCTCCCTCCTGAAAACATTAGAAAATAAAATCAAGTGACCTTCTTGAAAAGATGAACTAATATTCTAGAAAGACTGAGCAAATTTCAGAAAAGGGGAGAGGGAAGACACAAACTGAAGGGATGGGCAAAGGGAGGCTGTGTGCACATACTGAAATAGTACACTGAGTGCCATTAAAATGGAAGATTTATTCATGTTGGGGAAAACATGTTTTTTTAAAGAAGACACAAATAGAAAACATGCAAAATTAAAAGACATGGAGAACTATATGCATTTGAAAAACATTTAGTTTCATTAGTTAATAAAGAACACACTTCACAGCTGTAATAAGATACCAATATGAATCATATTGGCTAAAATGAGTAATCAGAATTCCAAATATTACTGAGAAAGGAGAACAAATGAAATCATCATATGCTGTGGGAAAGCAAAGGTGTCACAGCTATTGGAGAACTACACCAACTTTGTCTACTACAGCTAAATGTGTAGATGCTGATCAAGAAAAATCTACCATAATGGTCCCTTTAGCTTGTGATTCAAGTGGGCTTTTTCTTTGTTATTTGTATTTTATGAATTTCTAAAAATTCTTATTTATTTGCATATTTTTGTGTGCATATATGTGCGCACATGTGTGCATGTTGTGGTAGTTTGACTAAATATCCCCCAATAGATTCAAAACTTCATTAAAGATTTGTCTTCAGTCTCCTGACTGGAGAAGGTGTCTCCTTGGCCTGGCCTCCTAGGGTAAGTCTAAGGTGGATGTAAAATTCCAGCTATACATATAAAAGAGCAGTCTGAGCTGAGGCCTGAAGTTACTGCTATTTTGCTGGTTGAGTGGGAGTGCTGATTGGAGGTGTTGGATGGGTTTCTCTCTCTGCTTGGATCTGTGAAAGGGGGCCAGCCTCTTTTGCCATTCTGCAATTTCCCTGGGATCTGTTATTTCAATAAGTACTTTCCTCCCAAAACTGTGCCTGGTTTGGAGATTCATCTCAGCAGCATATGGCTGACTACGACACATGTGCACCTGTATAGTTCAGCTTCATGTGGGTGGCTGTGGAATTGAACTGGGGCCAGCAGTATTTGCAGAAAAGTACCTATAAACCCTAAGATATCTCCCCAGCACCTGCCATTTCTATTTTAATACCTAGTTATGGATGTTAAGATTATGGTTTTCTTTCATTTTTATGGCATCATGATCACAGAATGCATTGCTACATTGCTTAATCTCCCTAGCATTTATTGACACATTCTGGTAGCCTGATACATACTCAAATTTTATAAAGGTTTTCAATGTTATTATAAAATAAATTTAACTTTCCTTGTTGGAAGATTCATCATGTGACTGTTAGATCAAGCACTTCCCTCCTTCATTGTTACTAATTTGCTTTCCTCTCACTACAGTGATTGATTTTAGAAACAAAGAGTTAGACTATTATACCATAATTGTAAATAGAGCCGCAGATTCTATTACTTTTCCCAATATATATTTTCAGATTATGCTATAGGGATCATGTAACTTCATGGTTAGTATAAATTCTTGATGGATTCTTCTGGGTTTTGGTGTGAAATGGCACTCTTATTTTGAAAGCTATTCAAACAAGCTTTTTTTAAAAAAACAAGTTTTTTAAATTAATCATATCTATATAAACACAAATACCTAGGGCATATATGTATGTTTCTTAGAAAATATATGCTTAAATTTATGTAATTTATGAAATTACATTTAATAATATAATAGCTAGATTTTATCTGTAATCAAGAATTTCATGTTTTTATTTATCTTAAAATTTTATGTATAAACAATTATATGCTATATGCATCTAATATTATCATTCATATATTGATATCTTACTTTATGATTTAGATTTGCCATACCTTTTCCATGGAAGACATGAACAAATTGTTCTTTACCCCTGATAAATGGCAAACCAAAGAAATGACTCCACCCAAGTCTACAGGAGTGAATCAGTGCATTTATTGAAAGAACTCACAGAGGAGTATGAGTGATACAGGAAAATGGGTAGCTGTATCAGCACAAAACACAGACAGGATAGGTGCCAACTCAAGGATGCTACATCTCTGGAGCTCACTGCAAATCTTGAAGTGGTTTGGTTGGTCACAGTGTCTCTTCTTCCAAGTAGTTCTTACCCTTACATAGCCTTGGGAGGGCCTTGTGAATCTTGTAACTCAGGAGCTTTCTGAGACATGCGAGGTGTTTACATTCTGAGCCTTGCTCATTTCTGGAGCAGTAACTAGGTTCTGAACTTCCTGAGTACTAAGGAGTGTATGTTTGAACTTATAATTTCCTAATGGGGTCTCCCTACAAGACAGAATATTTCAATTCAAAAGAAATTGCTATACAATTTCTTATGCTATACAGTTTCTTATACTTGTGATGGTTAACTTCTGTTGTTAACTTGATAATATTGGGAATCTAGAGATACACCTCTTCAGGCAGTTCTGTCAACTTGTTTCCAAGAAGAATTAACTGAGGAGGAAGTCCTTTTTCCAGAGTGGACAGCCCTTCTGGTGGTGCATTAATACATGAAGAAGCTCTGAGCAAGCAGAGCTCCATTTTTGCCTGGCTGAGTGTGTGCTACTCACTTGTGAATGCTTTGACCCTTTGGTGCCCTTGCTGTTCACTAGAACATGAATCTAACCATATTTTGACTATTTTTTGTCAACATTGGAACTGAGCTGCATCAGCCTTCCAATGTGGATTGAAGACCAGCAGCTCTCCAGGAATCCAACAGGTCTTCAGTGTCAGATTTGTAATGCTGAGGCATCCAGGCTCCGGGACTCAGCAGATACCAGGTTCTCCACAATCAAGTCTACAAAACAGCTATTGTTGGATTGCTGCTAATCCAATAAATTCCTCATTATCATTATTCCATTTATAAATTCATTTCCTCTAGAGAGCCCTGACTAATGCAGTCTTTCTACTTTATTCTTTAAGTTTTTCCTATTCTGGTTGAGAAATTATATATAATATTTTATTATTTTAGTACTAATCCCAAAGTTTGTCACATAATGGTTTCAATTTATATTTTATCATATAAATTTAATTTTCATAAATATCTATATACATTTAGCTCATTTTATCTATAGATTCTGCATGGTCAGATCCAATCAATAATAGGTAGAAATTTTTTTAAAATCATGCATGCTAACCACATGTAAACTCTTTTCCTTATTTTCTAAACATTATAAGAAAGCATTTGAATCTATGAGTATAAATAATATAGAGATGATTTAAAGTATCCAGACAGAAACATAGATTACATTTGAACTATTATAATTCTGTATAAGGGACTTGAGCATTAATAGATTTTGTATCTTCTGAGGGTGCTGGAATCAATCTCAGAAGAGTACTAAGGTGTAATTGTTCTTTTGCTAAATAAGAAAAATACTTTGGCATTATGTTTTAAAGAGTTTAAACTTGAGGCATCACTGAAGGGCTGTCTCTGCCTAAGTGTGCTGCATGACGTTGACTGAGATTTCTACTGAGACTGCATTTTGAACCCTGTCTTCATTCCCCAAGCTTACTATCTGTTTCTTCACAGTCCCCTGCAAGAGGCTGAGTAGAAGTTATAGTGACTCAGAACATTCTCCAGGAGAAGGCAACAGACAATATCCAGGGTGCTCTTTATCTGAGAAGTTTTACAATATACTTATAATGAGTTGTACCTATTTGAAGTCTTGGAAAATTTTAAATTATGTAATTGACTACTTTTCAGTTTATCATAAACGCTTTTCGACTTTACAATCATAGCACATGAATTATAAGCAGTAAAAGTTCAATTACAAATATGTCCATATTTTGAAATAACTGCCTAGTGATTGATTTAACTTTTACATTTAGTATTCTTTAAATGACTAAATATAAAAATGATGATTTGATTTACAATAATAACAGATGGCGACCACCTGCTATCTGTGTTAAATATGAATCATGAGCAGGACTGCCGTCACATCTGAAACTAGACGCAGAGCCTATTTTTCACTTGCAATCTGAACAATAGGCATGCGTGAGTAAAGACAGGACAGGTTTGCTGATGAGAACAGCAAAGTTCTTAGTTCACCAGGCATTAGCGAGTTCACTAGGAGTTATTACTGGAAGTCTGGGGATAGTAGATAGAGATTAAGTTAGGTTTTGCATAGTTGCCATCATTTTGACATGAGGGCTAACTGGTACCTAATAACTGCTTGGATTTATTCTAAGAAAGTGAAGAAAATATGGAAAAATGGATATAAAAACAGATTGAAAACCAAAACAGACTAACGATCCTTTCCATCACATTCTTTGTTACTTGAAGAGGTGTTGTGCCCCAGAGGTTGATATCTATGAGAGCATGCCAAGTTCCTCACCAAGAGATCTACAAAAATATGGAAAGCATTGACGTAGCAAGTCTAAATTGATTATGTACCATAAAATAAATTTGGATTGATTCCAAAGGCTGTTATGTAGTTAGTAACAAGAGAACTAGACTTTGTGATTCTACTGACTGAAAATATATAGTTACCTTCCATAGGCAAGTTATTTGAAATGGCAAACACTCAATTTCTTCACTGCAGAGCCATCTTATAATCGAAATTAGAGTAGGTGGAACAGGATAAGTCAATATCATACTTCCTAGAAAAAAGTACCTAACCATTAAAAATTTGTTTAGATAGTAACGTGACTAAAATAAGAGATATGTACTCAATACCAACTTTCTTCAAAACAGGACTGTACTTTAAAGTAATACAGAAAATAGAAAGAAGGCATACATTGGAGCTGAGTATTCACAAAAGAAAAACATCGTGCTAGAAAACAAAGTTTACAATGAAAAATTTAAGAATTTGCACACACCTGAATTAGCTCTAAAATTATGCCCCAAGTTTCTGAAATGTACATATGAAAAGAGATCATTTTACTTACAGACAGCAGTGTTTGCTCAAGGGCAGTATTGAATGTCTGTTCTTATTAGTTAGGGAACTGCTGTGGTTTGGATGTCAAACGTCCCCTCAGAGGCTCATATTTTTTAATCAGTAGAATCTTTGTGTGCACAGTCATGTGTTGGTACCACCCTTCCCCCACCACCCCTATTCCACTAAGGGCCCTTCTCAGTGGGGTTGCTGGAATGCTCCCAGGGATGGAGGGCTAGGAGTAGTGCAAATAGCAAGTTATGGGGGTAGGGGAGGGCAATGCCTCTGGATATCCCCCCACTATGGCTCTTATAATCATTTCACCCCCTCTTCCTCAAAGTACCCTGAACCATGGTGGTAAGCTTGAGGCTCATATTTTTGAACACTTGATCTCACACTGGTGGCACTGTGTCATGGTTTGATCCAGGTGTCCCCCACAAACAATTGAATGTGTTCTGATAGGTTGATCCTCAGCTGATGGCAGTTTGGGTTTTACAACCTCAATGAAGCTGTGTTGTCAGGGGGGGCTTATGGGGTTATAAACCAGTTTCCCCTTGCTAGTATTTGGCACACCTTCCTGACGCTGTTTGCAGTGCTGTGGCAGAGGTGATGTCCAGCCCTCTGCTCATGCCATTGTTTTCCCTGCCAGGATGGAGTCTCCCCTCGAGTCCGTAAGCCAAATAAACCCATTCCTCTACAAGCCACTTTTGTTTGGGTTCTTTCTGTTCAGCAACTAGAAAGCTGACTGCAACACACTGTTTGTGCAGGTTGTGGGACCTTTAGGAGGTGGAGCCTTGCTGTAGTAAGTGGGCTACTGGGAGCAGGCCTTGCAGTTTTATGGTTGAACCCTACATATCAATTATTTCTCATTGCTTGGGCCAAATATCTAGCAACAAACAACTTACAGAAGTTAAAGGCTTTAACTCAACTTCCGTTCAGAGAGTAGAGACCACCGCCCTTGCAAAGGTATAGGGCAGGCAGAATAGGAAGCTATAGTCACCTAATGACAGCAGAGGAAGCATAGCAAGTGAGGCTGGACTCTGATGAACACATGATCTAGTCCAAGACTGCTCAAACCTGAGACTCAAGGTGATCACCAAACTGTGAGGCTTGTCAAAAACTCTGCAGGACAAACACAAAATGCTGCAGCTCCATGTCCAGTATCTGGGACTATAATGTGATCACCCAGATTTGTTGCCTGGAGCCTTTACTGCATCCTCTCTCTGCTCCGAGCATCCCCAGTGGCCATCCTAGCATCTCTGACATTCGAAGGTCTCCACTGCAATTTAACATTCACCTTCAGCACAGTTTTGTTTTTGAAAAGTGTCCATCAGCAATGTGAAGCAGGTATACTAGTTTGCCTGCATGGAGCCGGATGGAGCCATGAGGATGAACTGTGGGTTGCAATGGAAACCAAAAGAATTCCAGAACTATGAATGGGTACACCAAGGCGAGCTGCCAGCAGCAGATGAAATTTTCCCAGACTGTGAGTAGCTGAGCTGGAGGGGTGGAATTGAATCTCCAAGAGACTTGTTATTGGTTAGAATCATTGAACTTGGCTAAGAGATTGATGGTGCCCTGCTTGTTTTAAATCTTGTATTGGTTCATTCTGTTTTTGCTGTGCCTCATGTTTTGCAGTGTGAATGTTCTGTGTCATTATGGGTTTATTTTTGGTATTATGGCTCAGTTGAAAGCTGTGGGGACTTAAGAGTTGAGCTGAATGCATTGTATTTACATCACGTATGATTATTAGTTTGTGGGGGCCAGGGGCGGACTGTCATGGTTTGATCCAGGTGTCCCCCACAAACAAATGAATGTGTTCTGATAGATCGATCCTCAGCTGATGGCAGTTTGGGTTTTACAACCTTGATGAAGCTGTATTGTCAGGAGCGGGCTTATGGGGGTTATAAGCCAGCTTCCCCTTGCCAGAGTTTGGCACACCTTCCTGCCGCTGTTTGCAGTGCTGTGGCAGAGGTGATGTCCACCCCTCTGCTCATGCCATCATTTTCCCTGCCAGGATGGAGTCTCCCCTCGAGTTCATAAGCCTAATAAACCCATTCCTCCACAAGCTGCTTTTGTTTGGGTTCTTCTGCGCAACAACTAGAAAGCTGACCGCAACAGGTGGTAAAGAAGTGGCTTTATGCTTGGGATTTTAAACTTAGTCACATTTCTTTCCTCCCTAACCTTCACTTTTTCCATAGCTTTCTGCTCTCTATTTTGCTGTCTTTCATTGTAGATCTGAATCAGGGCAGCTAGGAGCAGCCACACAACAGACTCAATGGCATTCTGCCTTGAACGTTTCTATACAGAACCAATTAGTCCTTTCATTTTAAATTTTGTACACAAAGAATATGTGAAACAAAGGCTGAGAGCTTAAATTATAATCCTTGGAAAATAGTAAATGAGAAGCTATTCCGTGTTGTTCCTTCTCACTTAATAAATATTTGATCACTAGCTGTGATCTGCTGTGGTTCCACAGTTGATGATGGTTGTTTCAAGACTGCTGTGTGCATGTAGACATGCTGCTGAATTTATGAGAGGGTTATGATTTGGGAAGCCCATAATCAGTTAAATATCATGTCAAAAATACTAAGCTATGACCATTATGGATCAACAACATAATTCACTGTAGGGTGTTAATAATTCATCCTGGTGATTAGGTGGGCAGTCCAAAATTGTAGCTCATTACTACACAGCATAACAAAAGAGTACTGATTGATAATGCCAAAAAGTAAGAATACAAGGAATGATACTGTCTATTACTAGGTTGGCAACCAACCAAAATTGAAAATACAGTTTCTACTGACTATAGAATGCTTTTCTACCACCATAAGTTGAAAGATTATAAATTGAACTATTGTAAGTTGAGGTCCATGTGCATAAATAATGTGTATATCTATACATTCCCTAACAGGCATTCACAAACATAGATGCTGGTGTCTTTGATCACCAAATATGATGGGTACAAGCCAAAAATTAATGTCAGTTCAGTCTTTAAGAAATTTTATATAGAGAGAGTCAGTGTGGAGGTGGATTATCATCTTTCCAAGGAGAGGTGAATAACCTGACAGGATTCCTACATGAACACAAGGCCATTACATGGGGTACAAAGAAGACATATTGATCATTTGGTCTTTCTCATGTGCCACTGTTAAAATGTACTACTTAAACAAATTAATTTATTTAAGACAAATTTAAACATGATAATTACAAAGAACGAAGAATATTCAAGTTAGTGATGTTTATCCATTTACATGATATTTTAATTTTTAACCCACTGACATGTTAAACTTTTAAAAGTTGGAGTGGACTAATTATTTGGCTAGCACCAAACATTAGGAAAATTTATAATTATGTGACTCAGCAGTATGTACTAAACTGCCTGAAGTGGGTGGGGCATTTTATGTAAGCTTTTTTTTTTTTGGCCTAGAAAGTTAAGTTTTGTGGGCTTGTCTATCACAAGGCTGGCTGCTGTCCTGCTTTTCACTACTATTAGATTAGTCTGCCCATAACCGTGATTAGTAAAAAAAAATCAATATATATATCTTCCCAAATGCATACAAAATGGGTTAAGAGGATCAGAAAAAGAATGGAAGAGGCTCTGTCATAAAAACATGGGTATGATGCCTTGTTACAGTCCTATTGATATATTTTCAGATTTGATGGGATTCATTCAGATAGACATACTGAGTAAAAGAAATTTGAATAAGTAAAGATTTATCATATTAGTAATTGCAATTTTTATTAACTTTAAGATATGTTGATTTTTGTCAGGAAGTAATAAATATTCCTTTCATGGATTAGAATTTTCTAAGGGGGATAAATGGTTATAATGAAGCTGATAATGTGACAAGTCATTGTACTAGTGCATTATTAGGGAATATAAATTCATTTGGGTACATGTATGTAAATCGGTTGATAATATATACATATACCACTATCCATATAAAAGAATGTGTACAACATTTTTGCTGTGGGATTCATACTTTGTGTACCAGTGATTTATTTAAGTTGGTAAGTAATGCTCTACAATAAGAATATAAAGCAACTTATCCATTTTCATGTCAAACATTTACAATATTTTAGGTTACTATGAATGAAATCCCAGTGAACATTTTCACACAAATCTTTTCATTTGTTTGCATGTTTTGTTTATTTTTTTTTGAAACAGGGTCTAATGTAGCCCAGATGGGAAAACTTGGAAAATGTGAGTCATTATTCCTTCGATATTTTTCAACTCCATTTCCTATCTCTTTTTAATAATGAGCCTCCAATTTAGTGTCTATTAGTGCTCCGAGAATATATTAATTTAGATTATAACATTTCTCTCTTGGTGGTTTAGATTGGATAATTCCTATTGGTCTTTCTTCTAATCATTTATTATGTCATCTTCATTCTTCCAATAAATTTTTATTATATTTTTAGTTCAATGTTGGACATCTTAGTTATTAGAGTTATCCTTTTCTGTTTATTATTTTTGTTCGTTTTCTGAAGAAATTATTTTCTTTAATGTAAAATGTATGCTAATTCCAAGGTCAAGATTATCTGTGAGTTTGTTTCTATTTACTTATGTTTGTTTTGTTTTGAGACAGTGTCTCACTCTACCCCTGGCTGACTTGGAACTCAAAGCAATCCTCCCACCTCAGCATCCCATGTGCTGGGATTAGAGATGTGCACCATGATACAGCTGCGTGTTTGTTTAATTACCTCAGAGTCCTGCTATGCACCCCAGGCTCATCTTAACACCTGATACTCCTGTTTAGTCTCCTGAGTGCTGGGGTCGGGGTTGATTCTTAATTCCTATTTATTCCATTTCTTAATTTTCTATTTTATTCGCATTCCCGAAATTCTTTAAACATATATTCTAGAAATTGGAGAGATACTATTGAGCCAATCATTTGTATTTCCTGTGCTATTTATTGTGTATAGCAGGTAGAATCTGAACTGGCCTCATATTCCAAAGTGTATCCTCCCATTAAGAGGGACTCAGAAAATATTTTACAGAGTGCTTTCAACCTCTGGCTGATGCCTCTCTCCTAATTCCTCAATTTTCTTCTTCCTCCCAAAGTGCATATCAGATATCTTTCCAACCAGGTATTTAAAAAGCATAAATTTTGGTCCTTCTAGACTGTGGCTAATTTTAAACTTTTGTCCCTCACTTTCTTTTAACTTTTGCAACTTTGAACTCTATTATCTCCTCCCCTTGAAACAATATGGCTGTGGACTCCTGCACTTTTATTGTAGCTACTCTATACCACATATACTTGTGTGTGCTCATAGAAACAGAAATATGTTTATAATATATTATGAATTGTCTACTATAAGTTTTAATATATGTAAGTTTAAAACTATTACTGTGAGACTGTTACCTAAAAATAATATCTCTGTTATTACTAGGAGCAGAAATTCTCACTTCGATTGTAGCCTCAATATATCAATTTTTTTGTGTATTGAGGAAAATATATTTTTCAAATTTTCATTTTACATTGACAAAACTTTTTAAATATTTAGGACACTCAGAAACAGGATTTGCTAGTATAATTTTAGGTTGTTTATGTGGTAAGGCATTTTACAGTGCATTTATCTCAGCAAAACATAACATTTCTATAAAGTTTGCCCATAACTAGATTTGAACAATACTATATCCTGGATTATTCACTAAGAAAATCTATTTGTGAAACAGACATCAAGATAATTAAATGAAAAAAAATTTCCTGATTCTGCTGGATACTAACATTTTGACCTTGGTCAATTTAATTACCTTCCATACCCCGTTTCTTATTTGAAAAACAGAACAGTGCCCACCTCAAAAACTTCCTGTGAAAGTACCATGACTGAGCATGTGGGAATAACTCCATCTATGCATAACACATCACAAATACTATACAAGAATATGTCTGTTTATTTCTCTATATATCTTTTCTATAAATTCTGGCTGCTGCGGAAATATTTATCATTGAGTTTTAGGTGATAAAACACAGCTAAGGTTTATTTGTAACCAAATGAGACTTTGATGTAGTCAGAGGGATCCTTGCTTATCAGAGGTTACCATGCATTGGAATTGAGCACAATAAAGGACAATATTGAAAATTATCCTAAATCAGTTTTATCCTCTAAAAGTCTTTTCTTGCAATTGTAGCCATTTTTTTTATTCACTTATCTATTAGACAGTGTGAGAAATTTTTACTGGAAAGAAATTAGAAATTTATAAAACTTGAACCTGCTTGCTGTGGCTGGCTTGTTCTCACCCCTCAAGCACGGGCAATAACTATGGTCCCAGCGAGCATCACCATTCACTCAAAGGATCTGTGGGCATTATGTGGAACGACCTTGAATCTACTTTTAAAACTAATCAGCAAGTTAAATCCATGTCTCTATGCAATATATGAAATGTAGCTGTTTTCACATTTTCTCTTTTTTTATTTAAATTTTTATTGTCCATAATGAGTTACATAATTTAGTGGGCCAACAATGAGTTGTTATCCCCAATTCCCGGATGCCCCCCCTCCCCATCCCCATTCAACTGGATGATATCCTCCTCCTTGGGCCGTCTGGATCAGTCCTTGTGGCAGGGGACCATGGATAGCCTGGCTTCTCTTTTGATAGATAACAGTTGTAATAAATCCACAAAGTGGCTAACCACTGATTTTTGCTTCAAAATGTATCAGAGTGAAGGCTTATTGGTATTTTAGCTTTAAATGATTCAGTGACCTTTTCAAATTAATCAGGCCATAGGAGAGTGGGATTGATGGTTTTTTTTTTTTTCAGTGACATTTTGAACTTTGATACAATTGTGTGTGAACGTGTATACGTGTGAACTTCTTGACTTTTGGAAGAAAGCAGTTTGAAACACAAAATTTGTTTTAAAGACTTTTTTCAAAAACAGATGAGAATATGGTAGTTGTTATGGAAAAAACTCAGTTTCCTTATGAGCATATAACATGAAATTTCTTCAGAGTCCAAACTTGAGAACTGTAACTCTAAAACCTACTGTATTTGAAAGCTTGAGTCCTGATCTTTGTGAAGTACGTTCTATATCCGTAACATGCACACGGAGATCATGTCATTTTCCTTGTCCTGCATCCCTACATCCCCTGTCACCCTTCACACCTTTAGACTGGACTTCCTTTCATGCTTATGCAAAATTGTCCATGAAGGGAATCTGGGTTGTGGACCACTTTTTAGAATGTGGATCTACATTGGTCTAACAATTCCAGAGATTCCACAGTAATTCTTTTAACTTCACATATTATTGCTTTTTAAACAAAAGTGTTAATGGAATGTGATTTTGTCCAGTGAAATGTAGGGCAAAATCTGTTGAGAATTTGACAGGGGAGATTTCTTTACTCATTAAAAAGAGACTAAGGTATGTTATATTGTCTATACTTCTGAAATTTTTCAATAAAAAGTTAAAAAATAAAAAATAAAGCAAAATGGACTAAGGGAAATAGTCACTGCCTTTTACCTCTAAGAAATCATTATGCATTAGACTGCTGCAGCTGTTTTGCAACCAGGAAAGAATTAACCATTCATTTCAGAGAGGTCAAATGGTGACGCGATGATGTGATTCATTAATAAATCCCACAGTTGCCTCATCCTCTGGAGTTCTGGTGATGTTTATGCTATCATACCCTGCTGCATTTAACTATTTTCTTTGTTGTTTTTTCTTAATGATGACAGCTACATTCGAAATAATACAAAATATCAAAAATCAGAATCAGAAATGTGGCAGATTTTGAAAGTCAGCATAAACTACACACTTAGGAATATTTAAAATCTGGCAAAGCTATACATTAACAGTCTTGAAAAATAAATTTCAATAGTTAATAAAAACAATTTTAAACAAAAGAGTTTCATCTTGCTACATTTTTAAAAATATGCTTTTCTTTAGGACTTCATGAGAGCAAAATATCGGGGACTAATTTTTAAAACAAAAGCTTATTCTATTTGGGTCCAGCTAAGGCCTATTTAATGTTAAAATTTAGACTTTTCTCTCTTTCCAAGAGCATTACAATGTCTATGTTTTTCTTTAATTTTAGTCAAGATCAGTTTTAGCAGTTTCTTTTAGTTGTACTTGTTTAGGGTTGCATCAGATAACAACTTGCATATTGCATCAAGCAAAATCAAAAACATTTCTCTGACATACTTTGTTTTATTTCAGTGAGTCATATCACATTGCCATTGGAAGATTAATAATTATGTAGACTCTGCAGTAATGTTTGAGATGTTCACAGAGAAAATACAGGGTTTTGCAAATAACATTGTGTTCAAACAGGGTTGACATAACTTTGCTCCACCCAAAATCAAGTTCCTGCACCCCACCTTGTAACTCTATTGCCTATCTAATCTCTCTACACTTCAAATCACCTTAACTCTCTCCTGCAGTTCACCCTCCCATCCTCATTTGCATAAATTAAAGTTTCATCTCACCTTCTAGCGAGCCCTTCACTAAACTGTGCTTCCAGAAAAAAAGAGCTAGTAACAGAGTCAGAGAAATACAGAGAAACAGTGTTGGGAGATTGATTTGCAATAATTGGGTAGGCAAAGAAGACATAAAAAAATTTTAATTTCTAAGGAGTTGATCAATTATCACTCATTATTGCTCTCATTTCTCTTCCATTCTTTTTGTGGTATTAACTTCTGAACTATTTAAGAAGATGGAAACATCATTTTCATTCCTAAGTAAAATGAAGACAGACAAATTCAATAAAGAAGAAACTCCAATTTGTTTAATTGTTAGTAACAAATTCTGCAATTAGATAAGCAAACCCCATGTATATCAAAGGTTTATAAAACAATGTGTTTTCTGTTTGAAAGAATGTTGGAATTCTTTTACAATTACAATATTTAAAATTATGAATTTAAAAAAAAGCACTGAAGCTGTTTTACGACAAGTCCTGCCTGTTTCTTAACACTGTAGTGACTTTGGGAAGAAACTTCTAGCTTTATCAAAGACAAAAGGAATAAGAGAAAAGTGAATCATTCCCCATGCCCAGACTAACAGCCATAGTTAATAAATATGCTATGCATCTGTGAAATTTAAGATTCCTACTCAATTTAGAAACAGTGACAAGTATAATTTAATTATTCTCAACATATAACTTTAAGATTAAATTTCAGAGGCACAAACAATGTTTTGTTTTAAAATCGCTTGTAGGGACAATTTTATGAGTTACATATAGATAAAAATTGAAAAGGCCAAAATCCTTTGCTTGTTACCTTAATCCTAGATCAAACAAAACCTGAAATTCTAAGAACTAAAATTAATTTCATCACACGTATAGTGTAGGCTCATGTTTCCTGGGATAC
Organism: Zapus hudsonius; assembly: GCA_004024765.1. Lineage (NCBI taxonomy): Eukaryota > Metazoa > Chordata > Mammalia > Rodentia > Dipodidae > Zapus > Zapus hudsonius. Next base: position 26,680 of record PVHP010007135.1, read on the forward strand.
TTCCCTGAAACTTACTGGTATGTCTAGAAGATAAATACTTTAAAGCTAACTTTGTAGTGCCTAGATAAATCACTACTCCCAACAATTTCCATATCTGATACCAACTCTTTTAAATGAATTCCATTCCCTATGTTCGTAGTCACCCCCCATGCAACATAAACACTATTTATTACTGTAGGAAAGTATCCATAATCATAGAAAAGCACTTCTTTTCGCAACAGAGCTATTCATTTCTGTTAATCTTTGCATGAATTTTTGATGCAGCCTGGATTATTGAGGGTAGTTTATAGTCCTGTAACAAGGGTCATGGATCAGGTGACGCCAGCTGCAGACACAGAGAACAGCGGGGTTGAGAGTGTTTTGAGCAGGGACAGAACTAACAGCTGATGAGACATCATGCACAAAATTCCTCTCCCTTGCTGCGAAGTTCTGCTCAGCTGCCAGAGGCACAAGACAGAGAGGGGAACCCTGGCACAGCCTGGACAATCGAACCAAACTGCCAGGCCAGGTGGCTCTGTCACTGGGGACTCTGATAGAAAAAAAGTGAAAGCTTACTTCTTACCTATCTTTCAGCAAAAGAGCTTGCTTCAAATTCTGTCACCAAGCCATGATGTCAGTAAGGAGGCAGTGAATAGATATGTCACTGCTGTGAAGAAATGCCTGCAGAAAGAAGAAGCCAGGCACAAGGTTGTGAATAATACCACTATTTTCACTTTCCTCAAGTTTCTGATGATGTCTCTGTCAGTATTCTCCTTTACAAAGCCCAATAATGGCTTATTTCACATCCAATCAAAATAAAGTTCAACTTCTTCAGTTCCCAGGATCACCTTTATTTTTACATAGACTAATTAACCTGTGGATAAAAATGAATGGTAGTTTTCATGGTCATGTTGGTGCTCTGTGAGAGACTAGATACTCTGTCTTTTTACAGCTATAGGGAATCAGTCTGTAGATGACCACATCACTATTTGGGGAGAGAAGGTAATAGCAATTATTGTTAGAACTAGAATTGTAACATATAGAATTAAACAATAAGTTGTTCTAAATGAAAGAACATAACATAAGGACAAAACAAGTTGTCATCAGGAAAAGCTGAAAGAATAGCTACCTTGAGGCTTCTCGCAAATGTTATAAATATTGACTGTCGTTAACCAATCGATGTCAATACAAGGTCTTCTCAGTTATGTAGCATCTCAAGGCTGCAAGTGTCAGATAGTCGACAATACTCAAGGCTTCTGGCTACGCCTACCCAAATCAAAGCTAACTCCACATGAAGAGAAAGCTATCAAAGTGCTGGTGAGTAAAGAGAAACAACTGTCAGGTTAAGTAAACATATTCAGTGGCATGCCAGCCAACATAAGTGCAATTAATAATAATTTCTTAATTAAAAGTATTTATAAAACATTATGGTCCAAGCAATAACTGAGAAATGCACATTAGAAAACTTATCTATTTCTTCATAACCCTATACTATAAATCCCATCATCCTCTTCATTTTATAAATAAGGAGGCACAGAGGTGCCAAAAATTGAACTTGACCATTAAGCTAACAAATGCAACAATTAGATTGCAGATTTCGCTATTTTTCTTTGATGGCATCTTAGTAGATGACGTGGCAACTAAACAAAACAACTAATTGTTTGCATACTTTTTATTGCTGTGCTGAGGATCAAACACAGAATTCTGCACCTGTTAACTAAACACTCAACATGTTGAGCTACTGTTCACAACTTGTCTCCACCCATTAGTAATTGGTATAAAGTGTCAGTCCTCTACCAAGGGACTTGGTTCCCCAGCGGGTATTTGACAGTTGAAAGCATTAGAGCTCGTAGACAAAGTTGCTGCTAGTGTTTAGTAGCTAGGGCACGAGGTGCTCTTAAATATCCATCAATGTATAAGACAGCACCATTATGGATCATCCCCAATGCTAAGGATGAGAAACCATGGCCCAAAGCAGCAGGAATTGCCCCAATGGGTGTACACTTGGTAAACCAGGGCCAGGCCCTCCTCCTGTGTGCACAAAATTCGCCATTGCTATGAGTTTTTCCACATTGCAGTGTGTTTAACTACTGATACCATCAAGAACTTTCTTCACTAGGTGTAATAAACAATAGCATGTCTGCTCTACACTCCCCCTGTGATGGATGGTTCGTCTTGGACTGAGAAACGTGTGGAACATTGGTAAAGTGCACTTCTGGGTGTGTCTGTGTGGGCATTTCCAGTGACCGTCTACATGCAGGCCAGTGAACCCAGGGAAGAAAGCCTGCCCAGAATAGGGGTGACATCTCCCAACAGGCTTGGGATCCCCAGACGGAATGTAGAGGGAACTAGGGGAAAGCTTGAGTCTGCCTGCATTGGACCCTTTCTGGTTTTGATTTTTATGTTTTGTTTGCTGCTGCCTTTGACACAGAACTTCCCACTCTTGACTCTGGCACTTCACTTATTCTGACACCCCCACCTTCCTGGTCTGGACAACTGCTGGATTCCTAGATCCCCAACAGATGGTCATTGTGGGGTTATCCATCCTCTAGCTGTGTAAGCAGTGTAATAAATCTCTTCAGCATTAAATAAATATTCCATTGTTTCTCTTCCTCTGGAGAGCTCCAACTAATGCATCTCCCAAAGGTATTTACTGCTCTAATATTAAAACTATGAAAACCACCTCTAAATACTGAGAGCAATTGCATGCACTATTGTGTAAAGCCATAGTTTTATTTTTTTAGGCAGAAATCATACTTTTTTATTAGGATATAAGAAGAAACAAAGGATGGTAATGAGCATCAACAGCATTTGTATTAGTCATTTCATCTTTCCAAGGACAAAATACTCGACTAGAAGCAGCTTAGGAAAAGAAAGAGTAATTTGGGAGGATAGTTCCGAAGGTAAAGACCATCATGGCAGGGAAGGCATGATGGCAGGGGCTGGTCCCTTTCACCTCCACAGTAAGGAAGCAGAGTGATGAAGTCTGAATGATCTGCTAGCCTTTCTCTTTGTACACATTCCTGGAACACAGCCCATGGAATGGTGCTGGCCATAATTAGAGTGGGTCCGAGCTTCTAAAATAGAAAATCCCTTAGGAATGGGTCAGAGATTATTTCCATAAAATGATAAATTCTAAGTCATGAAAAACAGGGAGGAGTCTACAGTGCATATTGTTAAGTAGAAGAAAGCCACTGTGAATGTTCTAGACATCATGTTCTTCTCTGCACCACAGACTGCCTTTGCCCAGCTGCAGGATCGCTTCAGAGAACTTCCAGTCAAGGACCCGGATCCTTCTTGCCAACTTACTTTCCTGTAGTTTCTCCTGACCTTTCTGACAGGTCTCATTTCCTGTCTTTTGGCTTTGTCTTGACCTCTTACATTTTTAGAGAAATCCTATTGAAAGAGCCAATTAGAAAATGAAGAGTTAAAAATAGGCTTCTTATATCAAACAAAATATCTAATTTTGACAAACGAAACTACTTGAGACTTTAGATGACAAGTTTGCTGGTTGAAATGATCCTTTTGCTTTCCTCACTGGAATGTCCTGCTGGGACATTATCTCAGACTAGAAAAGCAGATGCTTGATGAATCTCAGAATATAGGAAGCAAAAACAACAGTATGGGATTAGGGATCATAAATAAAACTTTTAGTGAATCTGAAAATTATCATCGATATAATGTTAGGGGTATTTTACATGTCATATGGCTGAAAACCAGAAATGCCAGATTGGGCTTTTCAATTACCTCTTGCCTTAGAGAATTTAGAGAGCATGTGTTTTCCTGAAGCCTGCATTATGCTCCTCATGGAGTTGTCCCAGGATTGAGTTGTTTTGTACATACTGAGAGGATTCCATTCCATTATTTTTTTTTCTATATCTTTTTTTTTCCTAAGCAGTCAGTGCCTCTTTCCAGAGCTTTCATCAATGGACATTTAAAGGGTCTTTATCAACAGTGATTTGGTATTCAGGAAATTTTACTAAATCACTATGACTTTAGTTTGGAAGATAACTAGTGTTAACAATAAAGTTTCTCCAATTCTTTGATCATACCTTCTATCACCTGCCATCTCTGCATATTGAGTTTCTATCCTATGTTCTTGGTGCATAACTCCAGACGGCAGTAAACTCCAGGTGCCCAATTATTTTGAAAATTGGGTCCTATCTCCCTGCCTTGAGACATTCCCTGAGCCAACCCTCTGTGGTCCTATATCTCACTGTTTCCACGATTACTTAGAGTCACACATCATCTCCACCAGGGCTCCACTAATGTCTTTCCTCATTGCTATGCTATCCCATGTCCATTCTCCTGTTCCCAACACAGGGTCTTCCTTCAGATCACACTGAATTTGGGATATAAGCACCAGAGATTGCTAGATTCCTCCCAGGCAGCAAATGGAATTCAAAATGAGTCAGTCACTGCTTCAGTTTTGTGCTCAGGATTCTTAGGTCTATGCTTACTACCATGCTGAGCATTCTTAGGTAAAAGCTATATTTGAATTTTTGCCATATGTCAGTGCGGTAGTCATGGGAACAAAAAGGAGAGGATGGATTAAACAGTTCAGGAAGTTAAACTGACATAACTTGGGGTTTGTTTTGGTGAGAGATGAGGAAATGGACAATGGTGGGTTTCTGGTTTGGGGAGAAGACCAGATACTATTCCCCACCTCCTATCTGATCTATTGCAATGACATCCTTTCAGTCTTGCCTTCTGATAGTTTTACATTGCATTCTAGCTCATTCCATTCCCTGAATTGTAATTGTTCATGATTACCTCCTTTATCATAGAGGATAAAATCTAAGTTCTTTATAATAGCTGTTTTCTCACCATCAAGTTCTATACAGAATGCACTACCGTATTTGCACCCAATCGTTGTTTGCACATTTACTTTCACATCTTTGTGCCTGTGAACATGGCATTATCTGTTTGAATTGCTCTTACCACCATTACTGCCAGGAAGATCTGAACTGCCTTTCAAGGCATAGTTCAGACATCAGCCATTGTTTAGAAGTGGCTCCTCTGCTATTCTCTCAACATATGCAATTATCTGATATTTCATCACAAGTATTTGCTTACATATCTCTACCAGTAAAATGCAATCAAGGGGCTAGAGAGATGGCTCTGCAGTTTAGCACTTTCCTGCAAAGCCTAATGACCCTAGATTCCCCAGTACCCACAAAAAGCCAGAGATGCAAAGTGGCACATGCATCTGAAGTTTGTTGGCAACAACTAGAGGCCCTGGTGTGCCCATTCTCCATCTCGCCCTCTCTGTGTCTCTCCATTTCTCTCTGCTTGTAAATAAATAAAAATATTTGGGGGCTGGAGAAATGATTCAATAGTTAAGGCACTTGCATGCAAAGCCTAACGACCTGAGTTTGATTCCCAGTAAAGCCAGATGCACAAAATTCTGCATGCCTCTGGAGCTCACTTGCAGCAGCTAGAGGCCCTGGCATGCCCATTCTCTCTCTCTCTCTCTCTCTCTCTCTCTCTCTCTGTCTGTCTCTCTATCATTCTCTCTTTCTCTCTCTGTTCACAAATAAAAATATTTTTTTAAAAAAGAATGGCTGAAAGAGCATTGTGTTTTTAAAAAATACAATGTGATTTATGTAATTAATTTAAAACATTCTAAAAGCAAATTTTAGGTTTTAGGTCCTAGATAGGCATTATATTTTGCTCATTATTAGATATGCAGTTTATTTTTTCAAAAAATAAATAAATAGTTTTAATAAAACAAATTTACACACTTGTTATACTATTGCTTTGGATGCTGTTGTTTACTAAAGGACATAAGGAAAGGGACACAGTTTTGAGTGGACACTAAAGAGCAACCTCGGAGCAGGAGGGATGCTTACCCCAATTTATGTGGCTGGAGTCTAGGAAGTAGGCCTATCTGTGACTCCACAAGGGAAGTATCCATAGCAGTATTAATCTGCATATGTTAGATGTGGATTAAAGGCCACTAAAGCACAAATGTATCCAAATATAAGCAGACTCAAAGAAGATACATGAAGGGCAGCCTTGGCTAATGAGATGAGAATATGGGGCCAGTGGTCCACAAAGACATGCTTGAGTTAGTGTTATTACAGAGATCTTGAAACATTTGGTGAAGAAAAGCTATGACAGATAGATAGATAGATAGATAGATAGATAGATAGATAGATAGATAGATAGATAGACAGATAGATAGAGTGATTTCCATGTTCATTGGAGGAACAGCCAAGGAGTTAGGATGCCCCTTTGTACAGGGAGAGGCCTTCTTTCATTGCTAATGGGAAAATGTGCTAGCACAACTAATTCTGATGTTCAGATGTGGTGTCATTGAACATTCTCCCCTTCCTTGGGAAACCATAGTACTTACTTTCCCTGGAAGTGGATACAAAGTCCTTGGAAACTGTTTATTTTTCTCCTTTTACCCTGTAATTTAAGGCTGTCATTAAATTAGGGTAAGATTTATTTTAGGGATGTGACCGGAAGCTGTGAGTTGAATGTTTTCAGAAAACATGAGCTCAGAAACCGGTTTTTAAAAAGACAGGTGTATTACTGAAAGGAAAAGGAATATTGGAAGGCCTTGAAACACCATGAATGTGACAAAGGACATTTCACTGCCTACAAAATTTAATTCCCACAGTTAAGATATGTTGACGCCTGGATACCACAATGTATTTTTCAGTGTAGATCTGATCTTTATTTTTTAATTAATAATACATGGCAGCAATATCTGAGGGATGATATATTATTTATATCTTTTTCAAAGAACTATTCATACATTATATATTCAAACAGAAAATTCATCTTATTTTATTTGAAGTTAGTTTTCAATGGAAAATGCATTAAGATGTTATCATGTAAGGAAAATAGTTATGCTGAAATTTACAATTCTCCCAGACATGTGTGTGCCTTCCATACTGGTAATTCAGACTGAGCTTTCATAGATTTCTACTTGTATTGTTAAAGATTTTTACTAAGATATGGGAATGAATCGCATATCAATTTTGAAAAGTAATGAGAGAATGAACATAAATTAAAAAATATTTTCTTGGGGCTGGAGAGATTGCTCAGTGGTTAAGGCACTTGCCTCCAGTGCCTAAGGCCCTGAGTTCAATTCCCCAGGACCCACATGGTCCAGACCCGCAAGGTGGTGGCCCCAGTGCTCTTTCTCTCTCTCTCGCTCTCTCTCTCATTCTCTCTTTCTCTCTCTCTGTCTCTGCTTGAAAATGAATAAATAAAATATTTATAAAAAAATAAAATATTTAAAAAAATATTTTCCTAACTTAATTGTGTCCTTCACCAATGAAGAGTAATATAATGTCCTGAGCACTTTCTACTTTTAAGTAATGTTTAATAATAGATTCTATACAAATTTAATTCAAACTGTTGCCTGAAAATGTAAAACACAATTGTGTAATACAGAAAGAAAACATCTGTCAGGCTCTTCAACAATGGACAGCTTCTTTTAAATAGCAAACAGGTAGCACTCATATTCCTTTTCTTAATGAAATGTTGCATGAGAAATGTTTATTTGTATTTGGAACAAATATAAAACTGGAAACAAGGCAAAGAGTGAGGAAAGAATGCTGAGAGAGAAGGAAGAACAATGTAAGTAGTTCTAAACATTTTATGACTGGGGTTGCCTCGCTTAATCCACATTTATGTAAACCCATCTTTGGCAAGTTCCTCTTGGAGGCATTCAAAGTATGCCTTTGTGGCTTACATTTCAGTGCTAGTGAACACAATTTGAATTGGATTTTTCTAGAACATCTTGTTAAAACAGGCTTACAAGTGCACAGTATGTGAGCGATTATGTTAGTCTTCATAAAAGAAGGACACATAAATTAGGGAAATGATTTAAAAATGCTTTCTTTAGTCATTAATTTAAAAACAAAACAACAACAAAAGGCCAGTGATATGACTCAATACGTCAAGTACACAAGCCTGATGACCCAAGTTCAGATCCCCAGAACGCACATAAAGCCACCTACAAAGCAAAGGAAGAGAAATGTGAGAATCTCAAAGTTTAGGGGCCAGCTACCCTGACCAACGCAGTTTTTCAATGTGTGAGTGCATATGTGCTCAGGTGCACGTGTATGTGTGTGGACTTGTATGTGTGGAAGCCAAAGGTTGACATCAAGTGTCTTCTGTGATTGCTCTCCACTTTATTTACTGAGCAGGGTCTCTCCCTTGAGCCCAGAGCTCATCAATCCAGCCAATCGAAGTAGCCAGTTTGTCCCAAGATCCCCTGTGTCTGCCCACTGAGCACTGGGATTACAGGTGGGCCGCTATGCCCACCCAGGTCCTGGGAATCCAAACTCAGGTCTTCACACTTGAGAAGCAAGTGCTTTTTCAACTGAGCCATCTGCCTGGTCCTGCGCTGTTATGTTCGCAGGTTCATGAATTATGGCTTCTCAGGAAGTGTTAGAGTAAGCTCCATAAATTGTCCTCAAAATCAAGAAGAGACATTATTCATACTGACACCCTTCATTGGGTCAGGTCTTCTTAAATATTGGGTTCTAGAACAAGTATGAAATTCCAAATGGGAGCAGGTAGGTAGTGACTCAGATGTTCCTTCAAGTCAAACACAAGAGGAATCCAGCCATACACCACACACAGTGACAAAACACATCACATATGTGACGGTGGGCCCGGATTATTATGGAAGTGAAAAATTCCTATTTCCTAGTGGTGAGATAGCCGTTGTAACACTATGGCAAGATGGGTTACTCAAGTGTGTCAGCTGGAGTGAATGTAAACAAACCCCAGAACTGCAGGTCCCAGGGGTGCGGAATGCTCTAAGGATAGCACATAACTATGTTGTTGGTTTGTGCATGTGTCATATTGTAATGATTTTAGCATACACTCCTACTTATTAAAAATGAATTTCACTGTAAAAGGGCCTCAGGCTGGTCCTTCAGAAATGATTCCAAGAGACACACTAGTTCGACAGGAGATGCCAGCTCCTTGTGAAAGATGTTCCAGGGGAAAAAGATCTGGAGGTGGAAGATGCCTTGGGTCTAGGTAATGTGTATATCTATGTTGTAGCTTGTCACAAAATCTTAAAAACTAAAAGAAAATTAAAAAATAAAAAACAGTAAAACGGATATAAAGAAAATTATACTTGTACACTGGTACCTCGTGCATGTGTCTTATGCTCCATTGTTTTTGTATGCATTATTAAAGAGTGAAAATGACACTTAAAAACTTTTAGAGTCAGAAAGTGACAATAAGGTAAAGTTAATTTTAAATATTTTATTTACTCATTTTCAAGCAGACAGTTACAGAGCGAAAGAGAGAGAGGGGGGGGGGTCTGGCTTATGTGGGTCCTGGGGAATTCAACCCAGGGCCTTAGGCACTGGAGGCAAGTGCCTTAACCGCTGAGCCATCTCTCCAGCCCAAAGTTAATTTTATTAAAGAAATTTTACACGTTTATTGTCGCCTCAGTGCACAGCCTTTATAAAGTCTGCAGTCACATTCAGTGATGTCCTCAGGCTTGACGCATGCTCACCACTTGCTCGCTGGCTCGCCCTGAGCAGTTTTGGTTAGTTCTTCAAGCTCCTCTCATGGTAAGTAGACTACATGTTCCCTGTCCTTCTATGTAGATACAGGAACACCATTGTGTCACAGGACTTACAGTTTTCACTAAAGTAACGTAGGTGTAGGTTTGTCACCTAGGAGAAATAGTCTGTGCCATGGGACCCAGGAGTGTAAGGCTAGATTCTATCTCAGCTTCTGGAAATTCACTCCATAAAAACCACATCTCTTCACTATACATTTCTAAGAATGTATCTCTGGCATTAATCAATGTATAACTATAGTTTCATTATTCTACACAATAGACCAGTTGGCATATTATTGTTTGAGGCATTCGAGAGGTCCAAAAAATTTTTAGTAACATGATTTTTCAAAGTGTACCTTATATTTAATTAATTTATTTTTCAACATAGATCCGAAAGAACTCTGATATCTCCTTTAATGATTAGAATACTGATAATTTAGAATTTGTGAGTATAAGCTATGTTTAATGGACTCAAATATTTTCTCCCTTACATGGCTCAGTGGTTAAAGCACTTGCCTGCAAAGCCTAATGACCTGGATTCAATTCCCCAGTACCTACATAAAGCCAGAGGCACAAAATGGTGCATGCATCAGGAGTTCATTTGTAATGGCTGGAGGCCCTGGTGTGCTCATGCTTTCTGTGGGTCTCTCTTCTCTCTCTATCTCTCTCTGCTTGCAAATAAATAAAAATGTTTTAGAATTTTATTACTGAAGTAATATGTACTGAAGTAAAAAATTTGGAAAATTTTCAAAAACACCAAGATGAGCAGAAATCTCTGTAGTGTCGTTCATAAAATAAGCACTGTCAGTTTAGGTATGTGAATTTTTAAGCTATTGCACACATATATTTAGCATCTACATTATGCAGATTGTTTCAGGGTTTATCTATGCTCCACATTATCACAATTTCCTATCCCAGAGAAGCCATTAGGAATCACCCGTAAGACCACACTCTCATCTGAAAAGTTGTCTCCATATTTTGCAATATTATTTTTACTTTTTTGCCGTTTCCCAAAAGCTTCTTCTGCTGGCTAGCTTACTTTATCTTCAAAATTTCATGACCTGATTGCCAGCATTCATCAAAGAACTTGACTGTTTAGTAATGTGGCTATATTCTCAGCAAATATTTTATTTATACATTCATTCTGTCTTTTTAACATCGGTAGAATATTCTTTTATATTCATGGATAATTTATGTCTTATACTTTTCATCTCATGTTAATAGTCTATTAATTTTACTAGGTTCTTTGAAAAAAAAACTTACAATTTGGGAGCCTTTCTCTGCTGTAATTTTTTCCCTTCATTGATTTCTGTCATTATTAGTACATTCTTTTTTTAAAAAAATTTATTCATTTATAAGGCAGAGATACAGAGAGAGAGAGAGAGAGAGAGAGAGAGAGAGAGAGAGAGAGAGAGAGAGAGAGAGAGAGAGAGAGAGAGAGAGAGAGTACCAGGGCCACCACCTTGTGGGTCTGGCTTATGTGGGTCCTGGGGAATTGAAAGCCAGGGCCTTAGGCACTAGAGGCAAGTGCCTTATCCACTGAGCCATCTCTCCAGCCCAATACATTCTTATTTATATATTCTTTGGATTTAAGTGGCCATTCTTGCTTCTTAGGGTGGAAACTTCCTTTGCAAATAACTTTCTTTTCATTCTGATGTTTTTTTTACCATTAAAAAAATTATGTCAGCTATACACAGCTCATAGTTTTATCTTTCATTGGCTTCAATATTTTACCTTAAAGAATTCAGTATTGGTCACTTAGCTTGATATTTCAAAAGACTTAACCTTCATTCGTCGCATTATTTTATGTACACTGCTTTGTATATTTTAAGCATATATTAATTATGCATAATAACAGATTTCATTTTATGCATATATAATGCATTTAGATCTTATTCACCCCTGTTACCCTCTCCCACCTCCCACCATTGCTAATCCTCTTTCTCTTGCTAACTAGTACCATACATTCACGTTTTATTTGTTGTTGTTGTTTTTGTGACCCAATGAATTTCATGAGATTTTAGGGTTGAAATCTCACAAGAACTTGTTGATACTTCACTCTGCATTCACTTTGCATTCTGATTCTTCTGAAAAGTAGAAAAAATTTACTTTATTACAATTTTACAATTATTTTTATATTCTATGCATGTAGATTATATGACATTTGGACCATGATAAAACTATCATATTCATTCTTTTTTCTTTTTTTCCTTTATTATCCATAATTAAATACATTGAATGAGCAAATAATGTGTTGGTATCCCCAGTTCCCTGATTTCCCTCCTCCCTGTCCACAATCAGCTGGGTATCCTCCTCCATGGGCTGTCTGGATCAGTCCATGGAGTAGGGGGTTATGGATAGCCTAGGAGTCAACCCGGTTTTACCCCCCCCCTTTGTATGTTGTTACTGAGGGGGGCCACGTCTCTGGAAGTTGTCCCCCACCATGGCTCTTACAATCGTATTCCTCTTTTTCAATCTATAAACCCGTTTTATCACATCATTTTTCTTTTCAGCATTATTTGTACTAATCTACACTTTTAAGTGAATGGTAAGTGATATGTTTTTGACTCCTAGGTACTATAAATCAAGATATAATTGTAAGTACACACAGACAAAAACATGCACACACTATTAGGCCGCATATGGACGTTGTTGCACCTTGGCATTGAGGGTAAGGCTCAGAACTTAAAGTCCCTTGTTTGCAAAGCCTGCTGGCCCAGATTTAATTTTCCAGTACTCATATAAAGCCAGCTAGTGGTGTATGTGTCTAGAGTTTGTTTGCAGTAGCAAGAGGGCCTGGCATACCCATGCTCCATTTTCTATCTCTCTCATAATCAAATAAAAATAAAGTTGGCACAACCACACCACTTTATCTGGTTCTGAGGTTTAAACCCAGGGCTTTCTCTATATTAGGGAAGAAATTACCAATGAACTGCATCCCCAGCCCTCAGCATCTTTAATATTTCAATTTATATTTTATTTAGTTGGATTTAACCTAAAGTTCAGGATTTCAGAAGATTTAATTGTACATAAATTGTTTTATTTTGAAAACTATCTATTGTATTTATATTAAGGAAAAATTTGGCTCTATAAAACATTGTTGGATAAAATTAAATGCACAGTCCCACTGTTCTTGTGTTTAATGTTACCAGTTCTTTTTATATGCATTATTCATTTAGGGGTTTTTTTTTGCCCCTGAAGTTTAAAACCTATTTTATAACAAAATTAGTTTGATTTTTTCAAGACACATTGCTGAAAAAATTTCTTTGAAAACTGGAAAATTGTCTTAATGGCTATTTTAAATATTTATTCAATGGCTTTGAATTTATTCATTTGGAATTCCACTTATATCATAATTTGGTATTTTCCTATACCATCCCTCACTTTTCCTTTCATAATTTGAATGTCACTATAAGGTATAATTTTTTATTCCTACCCTCTATGGTCTGCATAGAGTTTAAGCAGTTTCTACTTTATTCTATTACTTCCAATTGTATTATTTCAAATGACTAGGTTTTCTTACCTACATATTTTTATACAACAAATAACCTATATTTTATATATTTCTTACACCTTAGTCCAGTACAAGAGATGGGTAAGCAGCCCTTTTCTTATTTTACACATTTTATTTTTACTTCATTAATTTACCATGGGGACAGACTTTTTTAATGTAGTTTCTCTAAATAATTTATTAAATCTGTATTCTTTGTTTTTAAATATATTCAGGGAAGGGAAATTTTATTACTACTCTGTATTCATATATCTTGAAATTTAAAATGGGAATGGGTATTCAGTTTACTTTCCTTTAATGGCATTACTCAACTTGGATTAGAAGAAAGTTCAGATCTTGATAATGTGATCTAGAAAATAGCTTCAGCCAGCTGGGATATTACAAATTATAAAATGGCCTAATAAATCACCTTCTTAGGTGTACCTTAGGCCGGGAGCCCAATGGAAACATTTTTTAACCAAGGATAAAACAAAATAATTTAATTGCAACACCTTGTATTTCAAAGGAAGAAGTGTGACTACTTTGTCAGTGGAGATGTCACATTTTATACTTAAAATTTCGTCATCCTCAGTGGTAGGGTCACTCATAAAAGGTCTACCTTTGAGCAGGCTTATCAAAGAAATATGCTGGGGAAGAGTACAATACTTACCTGTGATGCTGTAAGAGTCCTTTCATGTTATATGTTTCAGTAAAAGTCACCCTTAGTGATTGGAACCTATTACAGAAAAAAATGGGTAATATTATAGTACCAATTAGATATAGTCCTATAAAAATATTCCACATATCATCCAAGGAGTCTGACTTAGCTTACTACTGGATTCCAAGTGAGGGGGATATATCATTCCCAGATCTACTCATTTCTATAAGTTTACCTTCCATTCTGAGACAAGCTAACCACCAATGTAACAAAGGAGCAAGAACAGCAAAGCTCTGGCATCGAATGGAAATGCTATAGTTGAGACAATATGACTAGCTCCCCAGGGGATCATCCAGTTACCCAACCTAGCTAACTGAATCCCAGTAAATTATCCACTGAAGGCTACATAGGCTGCAGTGCATCTCACTCATTGAGATCCCTGTCTTGAGTATATGCCCCTGGGAGGGGTGAGTCGATCAAACTGAAAGATGGTAGGCATGAGATGAACTGGCTAATGAAGTCTGTGCCTAACAGCCTTGTCCTCCCTCTGGTCAGAGCAATGGAAAAAGATGAATAAGTAGACTTGAAAGCAACCCTCCTCCAAAGTGAGGACACGACTTGTGGGGAAATTCAGCCCAGTGAGAAGTTACAGTCTTCATCACTCATGTAGATGAAAATAAAAAATTACCTTAGCAAAACGAGAATGGTTGGGAAGAGCAAGCATACATAGCCTTTGCCAGGATATTGTCATTGTGATGGATAGGTTCAGTTGTCAACTTGATCTTTTTAATTATCTTGGTGGGTTTCTGAGGATGTTTACAGGAAGGCAGCCTCTCAGCAAGGGGCAGGATGTAAAGAAGCTCAAAGAAGCTGGAAGTAAATATCCTTTCCTATGTGGGCCATGCAGGAAGGAAATTCCAGAGACTCAAGAAGCCATTAAGTCTAGGATAGGGTTGCAAGACCCCTAAGGCTATATGAAGGGGAAGAAATTCTTTCCTTGGCCCTCCTGCCTGTTTGCTATTGTGTGGTATAGGTAATGATTTTTTTTTTCTCTCTGCTTGGACCTGTGAAAGAAGGCCAGCCTCTTTCACGGTTATGGAACTTCCCCTCAATCTGTAGTTTCAATAAATACTTTCCTCCCTCAAATTGTGCCTGGTTTGAAGACTCATCCCAGTGGCTTGTGGCTGACTACAACAGATTTGGTACCAGGAATGGGGTGATTTTCTTAAATGAATCTGACCATGTGGATTCTGATCTTTTTGGAAATTATGTGTTCTAGGAAAGGACATTGACTTGATACTTGCACCTGAAAATGCCTTCCAGAGAGGTAAGCCAAGTTTTATAGACTATTCTGGTGAGAATTTGGAAATGCTCAGTGCGGAGAATTGCATTTGGAGGCTTGGCTTGGCTTTCTACGGGGAATGAGAGACTTCAGAAAACCTTAATAGAAGTGTGTGCCTGGACCAAGGGGTGGATACATCCTACTGCCCATGCCTAGAGAGTTTGACCAAGGTTAAAGTTTAAGTAATGGACTGTGTGCTTGGCTATGGATATGGGACTGAGAATTTAAGATTTGAAGTTAGAAAAACTTCAAAGCAAGTTTCACTGACTGGCAGAGACTGGCTTTGATTATGGCCCAACTGCTTTACATTGAAACAATGGAGAGATGCCTGAGGTGTTTTCACCCAGGAAAGACAGAAAGATGGACTGTGCAAACTCTTTGGAAAGGAAATCAATGAAAGAAAGGAATCTGCTCTTCAAAATCACATTTATTTTGTCCCTGAATTAAAAACATGGTTGTGTCCTGCATACATACCTGGTATTGCTTTTGGAAGCATGAAGAATGCATGCATGGAGTGGGTCATGAAGAGCAAACTGTTCCAGGAGCTGCTGCTGAGATGCAGTATTTGGAGCAGTGCATGAAGTCCCTGATTGGCCAGTGAAGCCATTGGAAGTTGGACCGTGGTTTGCATTGGAGACCTGAAGATGTTTTGGATATACCAGGACTTTGTAAGGGCTACCATGAAGCACTTTTGGCTTGGGATGGAAGTTTTCCCAGGTACTCAGCCAAACTGGAGAGACAGAGTTTGAAAATCTGGAGATGGCCAATCACTAGTTGTGCTATGGGATTTAAACTTCAGATGTGGATGTTTGCTGATATTTGTTGAGTTTGTGTTGGTCCTTTCCTTGTTATGCCTCATAGCAGTTGGAAATGTTTGCTCTGTGCTTTATATGTTAAAAGCATGTAACTTGTTTTGGTTTACAAAACTCGCAGTTCAGAGACCTTGCCTTGTGTTGTGGGGTGATTACATGTCTGCAGTTGTATGTGGGAGAGTTATATAATTTTAGGCGAAATTATGATCTTGTTACTGTCTTCATTTAGGAATTAAACATGATGTAACGATATATGGTTTGATTTCAAGTTGACAAGGGGTGGACTTGTGATGGTTAGGTTTTGCTGTCAACTTGATCTTTTTAATTATCTTGGTGGGTTTTCTGAGGATGTTTACAGGAAGGCAGCCTCTCAGCAAGGGGCAGGATATAAAGAAGCTCAAAGATGCTGGACATAAACATCCTTTCCTGTGTGGGCCAAGCAGGAAGGGAATTTCAGAGACTCAGGAAGCCATTAAGTCTAGGATAGGGCTGCAAGACCCCACCCTAAGGCTATATAAAGGGGAAGAAATTCTCTCCTTGGCCCTCCTGCCTGTTTGCTATTGTATGGTGTAGGTGGTGAGTTTTTCTTTCTGCTCCAACCTGTGAAAGAGGGCCAGCCTCTTTTGTTGTTACGAAACTTCCCCTCAATCTGTAATTTCAATAAATACTTTCCTCCCTCAAATTGTGCCTGGTTTGAAGATTCATCCTAGCAGCGTGTGGCTGACTACGACAGTCATGAAAGCCTACTGGATCCATGGTATATCAGCTCATATGTTAGAGGTGGGACTGGAGACATGTCCATGGCCTTCTTCTAGGCTAGGTAGAAGACATAGAGGCTGCAGCCATATGACAAAGCAAGAAACTCTATGAATACAAAAAGACTGTAGACTAGGTCACATTCTTTCTTATAACAGCCAGAAAATTGATCACATCCAACAAATGCTGTAGGTCAGGGCTTCAAGTGGTGGCTCACAATTTCAGAAACCTAGTTCAGCCTTTGATCTGCCATCTGGGTCTACTTTCTACTTGGTCAACTTGGACTACATTTTGGTTTACACAGAAACACTAACTAGGTCATTGAAAAACTTTGTTATCTAGTATTGGATCCAGGAATGTCTTTGCTAAGTGAAGGCCACCCAACCATAGCAGCATCTCATAGGATTAAATGAATACTGCACACCAGCACCCCCCCTCAAGCCACCCCGATAGAACCACATAATAGAAATGGAGACACCACAGCACACTAACACTGAGCATGGAGCAGCAGAAGGAACGTGGACAATGAAGCCCTCGCTTGTAGGAACAAGTACTGATATATCCTCAGTATCTTTACTTAACAGCAAAACCTATAAAGTGCTTTCATTTGGTCTGCATCTGAAATCAGCTGATTTTAATTTTGGTATACGCTTATGTATATTAAAGCATTACAGTATAAAAATGAATGATTTCTTTTTCCTCACGGATGATACATTTACACACTTATACCATATTCATAATGTCTCTTCTCCATTATCTCACTTCTTTGTCCTAGAAAATTGTATCATCTTACTAATGGAGTTTTCATTCTCCTACAACTAACCTACTTCAAGAACACTTACAAAAATTATCTTTCTTCAGGACATAATAAATGATGTCTTTGATATTCTTATCTACAAGTACTTCACCAATTTATATCCCTGCTCCTGCATTTTAAATAAGACTTATAAATTAGACACCAGCTTAACTGCCTCCAGACCGACAGTAACCAATTACATTAGTTTCTGTGTCTGGATTAGCTACACATCATTATAGAAGTGATAATTCATCTATTGCACAAAAATGACCTCAAATCTCACTGGTTGAAGGTTCACTATTTTGCAATCTGAGCTATGTTTAGTCGTGTGTTTCTGAGCGGGGCTCAGGTAAGGGTTCCTGAGACTGAGCTCAGTTGGATGTCTCTTCTGTTGAACACGGTGTCTGCTTTGACTTGAAAATTTAAAATGTCTTTTTCCTGCACTTGGCTGGATCATTTCTCTGCTGTGATGCATGGAATAAAAAGGGACTGGAAGAAATTCTTCTTTAATTAGTAAGCTCTATTGAGATAGTTGTACCTCTGTATTAGAAATGAGGTGACAAGAAAAAGTCAAAACCTCAGGGTTGTATGGGAATTCTCTTCATTTTTGAGAAACTTCCCTATTAAGTTCGATAATGACTGTAGTAGTTTACACTCCCACCAACAGTGGAGGACATTTCCTCTTTCCTGGCATCCTAGTATCAAAGGGATAGAAAATACAAGGAGGGAGGGGATCTGGAGGAAGGGGATATATAATAAGGGGACAGAAGTTTACAAAACAAATTCCACTTAAAAATGTTAAAAATTAAAAAAAATAAAATAATATTAACCCTCAGTGTCCGAATCTTTATGCCTCCACTTTATGTCCTGTTTGATTATGTGCTATTGGTTAAAATATGTCATAGATGCATTTTCTTGGGTATAGAATACTATAGCCTAAATGTCAAATTACCTGTTTCCTACTTTTATCCACATCCCAATATATAATATAATGACAATATCAGAACTATATCGTTTAGCTGAACACTTCTACAAGGGGCAGCACTCTGCATTCATATAATTCTGAAATCCAGCTGCATAAGTGCTCTGAGTTTGCTTCTTGTGAGATTTCAAAGAAAGTCTACTCCCATATCCATGGATATCCCCTTCACCTTCTTATAAGACTACCTAATATGTGATGACAGTTTATAAACTGTGCTATGTGTCAGCTCCAGGGAATACCCAAGAATTTCCAACATAAAACCCCATGTCAATGACTAGAGATGCTTTTGAGCAAGGAGTAGGGACTTATCACTGGACCATTTGGTGTGATGAAGCAGGCCTGTTCTTTTTCTTAGGGATAAATAGTTTTTTGGGTTTGTTTCTTTCAAATCTTTAAAATGGCTACTGTGGTTTCCTTTCATCATCTCCAGACGTATCAGCAGGTCAGTTTTTTCGGGCTGTCATACAAATGTTTCTACTAATTGGAACTATCATGCCCATTTTGTTTCTCTTGGCTAAAATACTAGATTGAATGCTTTAGGATCTTATCATTCCTTCTGATATCTGAGATCCTTGGTTTGAAAACCCAGTCTTATATGCGTCAGCTGCTGATAAGCTTCTCAATTCTCATTCTCTTCTCAGTTGTGCATTCTTACCACATTGCTAAGCAGAGAATTTTCTGGGTCTCCCTCAAAAATACAGTCATCTCATAAGCTTTTCATCTTCTGTAATATACCCACCCTGGAAGCCTGCCTTAACTCTTAACATCCATATTCTACTATTCACCATGAAAGTTCTACTTTATGGAATAGAGGCATCAATTATTTTTAAGCTCCACACATAGGTGCCTGCTGCGCCGTGCTGTTGTACTGTCTCCATCTCCATGGGTATTTGCAGAATGTGTCACAGGAAGGCGACCCATCAGAAAAACTGTCCATTGTCTAACTGTATGTTTCATTTAACTTAAGTCATCTCCTTGAGAATCTGGTCCCACTTGTAACTTTTCCAGATACGGACATGCAATGTAGGCCTGGGAAAATGGACAAAGAAGCATTAGCAATAGAGACTTCAGGTCACACTCCAGGGAAGGGGGGGTTATAAGTTATAGGAGCCTTCATATTTCTCTCAGTTTGAAAGGTGGAGCTAACACTTAAACTCCAACATTAATAACACCTTGGATGCAAGCTGCCTTCTCAGGAAGGTGAGAGCACGAAAAAGAAAGCTTCTTCATGACAGGCACTTACTAGAAAAACACCACTGTGCAGTCTAGACTGCAGAGACACTCATGGAAGAGGTGCCTTCCAAGAAGAAAATATGGTATGAGCCAACCTCTAGACGCAAACCAGGGTTTTTAAAAACGTTTTTATTGGAATAAAATTATATATGTACAAAACAATATGCTCAGTGTCATAAGCTATTAAGAAAAACATTGAAACCAGGATGACATACCCCTTTATGCATTGGATATTCTCCAACCCCTCCCATGGCTCTTACATTCTTTTTACCACCTCTTCCACAAATTTCCCTGAGTCACGGTGGGTGAGTTTAAAGTTTGCATAACCATTAGGTACTTAAGAGTCTCTGGATTTGTGTTTTGGACTATTTTGGTCATCCTTGGTGCCTATCTCCATTATCCTTCCCTAGGATATCTGCCTTGCTGTGGGAATAGCTCTTTTGCTCATCAGACCACTTCCTTAGAAGTTGTGTTAGGGCTCTAAATGGTGAGTTTGAGGTGGTTCATTACCTGTTTGGGTGTCCCCCATCAACTCAGGTCCTCTTGGTGGAGTTTGGTTGTCCACAGTTCTCGTTGATTTCTGAAAAATATAAACAGAATCTCCAGCTGAGAGTGAAATCATTATTGGTTAATTGAGACAAATATTGCTAGTTTGGTGAGCAGTTGAAGGGTGTAGCCTTTCTGAAGAACTATGGTTACTGAGGACTTCCCCATGGAGATGGGGCTCTTGGTCCCCATTCAAGGTTGCCTTGGATCCCCTTACCAGTCAAGGGTTCCTTGCCACTGAGCGGATCGCATAGCCAATTACCCAGCTGTTGATTACCCACCTAGGTTGAGCGCCACTATTACATAGATGGGCACTTCTTGTCTTGCTGGTCTGTGCCATATAGCAGTGTGTTCTGCAGTCTTGGGCCATCAGTAGGTATAGCTTGAGGATGTCCCCTGCTTTCTCAGAATATCTTTGGTTTACTTTGCTTGGCAGCTTGTGCAACACCTACCAGCATTACATTGGCTAGCCTTCTGAGACCTGGATGTGTTTCCAGATTCAGCAGGGTGTCTCAGTGTTGTGTGACAGCAGTCTGTGGAATCTTCAGCAATAGGGTCTTATCTTTTGCCTGAGATGGCTATTCAAGAGCCATAACAAAAGTTTGTCTTATTTAGGGACCATGTAGTTCATTTTGATCAACAATTATAGATAGTAACTACTTATTGGGATGGGGAGCCAAAGGTCAGCATCATTTGTACTAGAGGTAGGCTTCGAACCCCCCCTTTGGGTCCCTTGTTACCCTACGATGCCCCAGCTACCTCAGTAACTTATTGTACAGAAGAAAATATTCTATTTAGTCAGGTTATTGTAAGTTTATATTAGTGTATATCTCCCCCCTTTGTAATTTCCCCCAGCCCCCATTTCCTTCTGTCCCCTTTGTCTCTCTCCTGAATCACTAGTCATATTTACTTACTATGCAAGCTTAACCTGATTAGGGGCCACAGATGAGGGAAAATATGTGGTGTTTGTCTCTCTGTTCTTGCATGAATTCACTGAGTATGATCTGTCCAAGTCGATCTGTTTTTCTTTGAAATTCGTTACATCATTTTTTATCACTGCTGAGTAGGATTCCATGGTGTATATGTACCACATTTTTGATATACATTCGTCTAGATGGGCATTTAGGTCAGTTCCAATTCCTAGCTATTATGAAGTGAGTCACTATAAGTATGATTGTTCAGATGTCTCTATGCTGAAACGAGGAGTCCTGAGGAAAGATGTCTATTAGAGGGACAGCTAGGTCAACTGGTAATTCTATATCCATTCTGTTCAGAAGCCTTCACACTGCTTTCCATAGTGGTTGTACCAGTTTGCATTCACAACAGCAGTGAAGGAGGGTTCCTTTTTCCACACATCCTCGACAACATCTATTTGTAATGATTGCCATTCTGACTGGTGTGAGATGGAATCTCATTGTTGCTTTTATTTGCATTTCCCTGATGATTAATGATGTTGCACATTTTCTTAGGCGACAGTTGGCCATTTGTATTTCCTCCTCTGAGAACTCCCTTTTGAGCTCAGAGGCCAATTTTGTGAGAGAGATATTTGATATTTTATTATTTAATTTCTTGAGTTCTTTATAGGTTCTAGATATTTGACCTCTATCTGTGTTGTAGCTGGCAAAGTAACTCCAAATTTGATGGTGGTCTATTGGCTTTGAGTATGGTATGTCTGTACAGTAGCTTTTTAGCTTGATGAGATCCCATTGGTTAAGTGATTGCTGTTCTTCCTGTTTATTGGAGGTTTGTTCAGGAAATTTTTCCCTTTTCCTATTTTGTAGAGAATTCCCCTTATTTTTTCTTCAAGGGTTTTCAGAGTTTCAGGTATTATGTTGAGGTCTTTGATCCATTTGGAGTTGATTTTTGTGCATGGTGAGAGGAATGGGTCTATTTTCATTTTTTTTCAAGTGCTTATTCAATTTGTCCAGCAACATTTGTTGAAGATGCTTTCTTTACTCCAGTTGATATTGTTGGCATCTTTGTAGAATATTAAGTAGCTACACTTGTTCAAGCTTAGGGCAGGGTCTTTGATTCCATTCTATTGTTGTCTGTTCTTATGCCAGTACCATGCTGTTTTTGTTACTATGGCTTTGTAATATATTTTTATGTTGGGTATAGTGATATTGCCTGATGAGCTACTTTCAGTAAGGGTAACTTTGGTATCTGAGGCCTTTTGCCATTCCAAATAAATTTGGAGATCATTTTCTATATGTCTGCAAAGAATGTCACTGGTATTTTTATTGGCTTGGCATTGAATCTTTATATTGTTTCGGGGAGTATTGCCATTTTCACAATATTAATTCTACCTATCCAGGAGCATGAAAGATCTTTCCATCTTATCATGTCATCTTCAATTTCCTTCTTCAGTGTTTTTATGTTTTCATTATAAAAGTCGTTCACATCCTTGGTTAGTGTCACTCCAAGGTATTTGATTTTTTTTTTTGAAGCTATTGAAAATGGGACTGTTTCACTGATTGCTTTTTCTGTGTGCATGTCATTTGCATACAGGAAGGCTACTGATTTTTGTGTTAATTTTGTATCCTGCCATTTTACTGAAGGAATTAATCACCTTCAGTAGTTTAGTGACACTGACCTGTTCTGTTATATGTAAAATCATGTCATCTGCAAAAAGGGATAGTTTCACTTCTTCCTCTCCAATTTGTATCCCTTTATGTTGATTGACTTCCGTATGTGGAAGCAACCCTGCATTACTGGGATGAAGCCTACCTGGTTGAGGTGAATAATAATTTTGATGTGTTTTTGGATTTGGTTTGCAAGGATTTTATTCAGAATTTTTGCATCAATGTTCATCAGGGATATAGGTCTATAGTTTTCCTTTCAAGATTTATCTTTGTTGGGTTTTGGTATTAGAGTGATGAAAGCTTCATTGAAGGAGTTTGGAAGTATTCCATGTTCTCCTATTGCATGAAAAAGCTTCAGAAAGAGTGGTTTCAGTTCTGTGATGAATATTTTATAGAATTCACTTGAGAATCCATCAGGTCCTGGGTTTCTCCTTCTGGGGAGGTTTTTGATTACATTTTCAATTTCAGTGGATGTGATAGGTTTATTTAGGAATTTTATCTGTTCCTTATTTAGGTTTAATAGGTGGTAGGTGTCCAGGAATTCATCCATTTCTTCCAGGTTCTCCAGCTTTGTGGAGTAAAGATTTTGGAAGTATGACTGATAATTCTTTCAATATCATTGGTGCCTGTTGTGATCTCTGAATTTTTATTTCTGATTTTGTTGATTTGTGCCCTCTCTTTTTTCCATTTGGTCAGAATGTCCTAGGGTTTGTCAATCTTGTTTATTTTTAAAAGAACCAGCACTTTGTTACTTCAAAATTTTAAATTGTTTTATTAGTTTCTATTTCATTGATCTCTGTCCTGATATTAATTATTCCTTTTTATCTTGAGTTCCTAGGATTGGAATGTTTTAATTTTTCCAATGTCTTTAGATGGTTGGTTAGGCTATTAATTTGGGATCTCTCTGTCTTTGTTATGAAAGCATTCAGTGCTATGAATTTTCCCCTTAGGACATCCTTCATTGTGTCCCATAGGTTTTGGCATGTTGTATTTTAATTATCATTTATCTCAAGAAATTTATCAATTTCTGTTTTAATTTCTTGAACTACCCATTTGTTGTTTAATAGCATATTGTTCAGTCTCCAATAATTGATGCATTTTCTGTTTTTTCTCCCATTGTTTACTTTCAGGTTCAATGCATTGTGGTTTGAGATGATGCAGGGTGCTATGTCAATTTTCTTATATTTATTTAGACATGATTTATGTTCTAATGTGTGGTCTATTTTGGAGAAAGTTCCATGAGCTGCTGAGAAGAATGAATATTCTGTAGAGTTGCGATGGAAAATTCTGTATATGTCTGCTAGGTCTAGTTGGCCTATGGTCTTGTTAAATTCTATTATTTCCCTATTGATATTCTGTCTATAGTTGATAGTGGTGTATTAGAGTCTCCAACTATGATGGAATTGGAGTTTATTTAGTTTTGTTTTCCATTAATTTTTGCTCTATGAAATGTGGTGCACCTGTATTTGGTGCATACATGTTTATGATAGTGATATCCTCTTGTTGGATGATTCCCTTGATGAGTTTCAATTTTAGTTTTAAGTCTATTTTGTCAGATGTTATTATAGAAACTCTTGCTTGTTTTTTTTATTTTTGTTTGCTTGGAATATCATTTTCCATCCTTTCACTCTGAGAAGGTGCTTGTCTTTTGAGGTGAAGTGAGTTTCTTGGAGGCAACAAATGGAAGGGTCCATTTTTCTAATCCATCCTGCTAGCCTGTGTTTTTTTTTTAATGGGAGAATTGAGACTACTAATATTCAAAGTTATAACTTTGACCTTGATTCTATCCCTGTCATGGTGATAGGTTTATGAGATTTGATGCCTCACATGTTGATTTTTTTTATCCTCTAGGCTTTATTATCGCTCCAACCTCTTGAGGGCTCTTCGGATTGGTTGCTTGGCTCTTCTGTTTGGAATATTTTATGAAGAATTCTCTGCAGGTTTGGTTTTGTGTCCATATAGTTGTAGAGTTGAATTTTATCATGGAATATTTTCCTTCCTCCTTCCATTATGAGGGAAACTTTCACTGCGTACATTATTTTGTGCTGAAAGCTCTAGTGATTGAGGCTTTGGAGTACTCCATTCCAAGCCCTTCTTGCTTTCATGGTTTCCCTGGAGAAGTCTGATGTGACTCTGATGGGTTTGCCATTCACATGTGATTTGTTGTTTTGCCCTTGCTTCTTTTAGAGCCCTCTCTTTGCTTTCAATGTTTAGTGTTTTTACTATGATGTGTCTTGGGGAATTTCTTCTTTGATCCTGTCTGTTTGGTATTCTTTGCATTTTCTGTATCTGGATGGGACTCTCACTAATGTGGGGAATTTTCTTCAATAATTTTGTTGATTATGTGCTCTATGCCTTTGGCCCAGATTTCTTCCCCTCTGGTACCCCCATAGTCTGGAGATTTGGTCTCATAAGGGTATCCCAAAGTTCCCTCATATTTTGTTCACATGTTTTTATGAACTTATTCAAGTTTTTTATTTCCCTATCATCCTCTTCTGTTTTATCTTCCACATCTGATGTTCTGTCTTCCAAATTATTGACTCTAGTGGTGAGGGATTCTAGAGAGGATTTTAATATTTCCATTTGGTTTTTCTTTTCTGATACAGTTTTTTGGATTGTCTCAATTTTTATGTTGAATTGTGCTTTCATTTCAAAGTTTGACTTAATGCTTCCTCATACTCATTCTTATACTTGTTTATGTCTTCTCTTAGTTTGGTTAGCTGATTCTTGAGATCTTTTGTTTGCTGGTTTGCCTTTAGTTCAATCACTGATCTAAGTCCATCTGTTTCTCCTCAATTGTATTAAGCCTGATGGCAAAGCTTGTGAGTTGGTTCTGTACATTTTCTAGGCAATTTTCATTTTTTCCTTCCATTTCTATCATTAACCTCTTCATAGAGTCCATGCCAGTATGATCTGGGCTTAGTGTCATCTCATCCTGGGCTTGCATGGCAGGTTTGGTGTGTGACACTCAGCTGGTACATTCTTCTTGCATTGTGATCTACCCATTTTGGTTCCATTTGGAGGGTTTCGGGGGTATCCTTGTTGTGGGGCATGCTCTGAGTTTCATGGAATAGGCTAGGCACTCACTTGTTTTATCTGGGACTTTGTGTGCCTTCAGATCAGTACCTAGGCTGGCTGGTATGCTGAAACCTTGGGGATTGAGTATGCCCTCAGGCAGGTGCTGTGCTGGCATGTTGCTGCAGGTGTTGGGGATGAGTATGCCCTCGAGTCAGCAGCTGTGCTGGAGAGTATGCAGTGAGGAGGTTCAGTGTGCCCACAGAGCAGTGCTGTGCTGGCAAGTGCATGAGTGGGTGTGGGGGGGAGGCTGAGTGCACCCCCAGACCAGCTCTGTGCTGGCCTGTGTAGGAGCCAGCGAGTGCTCAGATCAGGAGGGAATAGGGAAGAGACACTGGGATTCAGATGGAGCTTGAGCATGGGGGTGGGGCGACTCTCAGGTCCTCTGCTGGAGCAAAGAGCGGCAGGGGCTAAGTCTAGGCTGGAGCTAGGAAGGGGCTATGACTTGGGATGGGGCCAGTGTGGGACCAGGTTCTGGATCCCACCTGGAATCTCAAACCTTTACTGAGTGGGTCATGGCTGCTGGTCATTGGCCATCTTGATCCAGTCTCCAAACCAGGCCTTTTCAGCTGCTATATTATAGTTGTTGACCACACCTATTCTCTGTTTTTAAGGATAAATACCACTTTTCCTGAGATTTTTTTTAAATCCATTTAGATAATATATGAATTAATAGCCTTTTCAAAGCCAAAATGTAAACTGGTATGTGCCATGCTCCAATTTCCTACTGAAAAGATGTGTGTGTGTGTGTGTGTGTGTGTGTGTGTGTGTGTGTGTGTGTGTGTGTGGTACGTTTGTATGTGTATGTGTGTTTATATGTATGTGGATGCACACACGTGTGTGTGTGTGCTCTATCAATCTCCACCTTGTTCTTTGAGACTAAGTTTCTCATTGAACCTAGCCTAGCTTGCCAAGTATCTTGTCTCTGCCTTCCCAAAACTGGTAGAATTATAGGCATGTGCAACCATCCCGCATTTTACATAGGGGTTGGGATTGAAGCAAGTACTTTACCTGCTGACCCTTCATCTCCCAGTCCCAAGACTGAATTTTTACAAGTATTTTTCTTTATTCAGTTGCAAGGAGAGAGAGAGAGAGAGAGAGAGAGAGAGAGAGAGAGAGAGAGAGAGAGAGAGAGAGAGAGAGAGAGAGAGAGAGAGAGAGAGAGAGAGAGAGAGAGAACACACCAGGACCTCTTTCTGCTTCAAACAATCTCCAGATGCATGTTGATGTAGCACTTTGTGCATCTACCTTTATGTAGCTACTGGTGAATCAAACCCAGGCCAGCAGGCTTTGCAAGCAAGTACCTTTATCCATTGAGCAATCTTTCTTCCCAAAGATGGAATTTTATAATTAATTTATGTCAATGAATGCCTTTTTAAACATTTTAATCATTTTATTGAGATATAATTTATATTTCATAAAATGCACTCTAAAATGATCAGTTAACTAAATATTATATTTACAGGGTAATACAATAACCACTATTACTTAATGCAATTCTCATTTCTTTCAAAAGAAACTCTGTACTCAACATCAGTCAATCTCCACCTACCCTCTGAGCTCTTAGTAATCACTTAACCTACTTTTTGTCTCTAAAAATTTTCCCATTCTAAGCATCTTATGCAAATGTCATCATACAATGAATAATTTTCAATGAGGGGTTTCTTTAATTTGACATTTACTTCCAAGTTGCACCATGTCTTGGTGCTCCCCCTTTAGAAAGGACTCCTTATATATCCCAGGCTCACCTCAAACTCTCAATCCTCTTGCTTCAACCTCTTGAGTCCCTAGTTATGGATCAATACCACAGTGCTCAGCCATGTCACTCTCTTGATTACAGAATAACATTTTATTGAATGGCTGTCCTATACATTAACTGATGGACATTTGAGCTGTTTCTACTTTGACTTTTCTTATAATGTTACTATACACATTTCTCCTTGTGATGATTTTCCACTTGAAACCAGAAAGAAAAACCCTGAGTTAATCTCACTTTACCTTAGTTGGGAATGTTTTCTACTTTCTGATGGATTTGTTTTGAAAAAAAGGAAAACATAGAAAGTGAGACAGTCTCCTTTTAGTTTTTCTCGACAGCTAGGCACTATTTCTTTTCCCAAGTTTCAATGGACCACAGGTCCATTAAAATACCCTGCTTTACATTAGTACTTTGAATTGGGTTTCCCTCATGTGCATCATGTTCTAATTAATACATGGTTCTCATGCAACCTTGAACACACCTATCAGTAAAGCTATTTAAATAAATGCCCTTCAAAACTCACAGCTGCTCCCTCATTCTACTTCCCTCAAATTTTCGTGGAAATAATTAGTTTGTGTAAATGACCTACACCTCAAAATTGCAAATTTTTAAACCTGCCTTGGTCCATGAACTAGCTAATGATATTTAACTGTCTCTTCCTTATTTAGAGCTGA
Organism: Zapus hudsonius; assembly: GCA_004024765.1. NCBI lineage: Eukaryota > Metazoa > Chordata > Mammalia > Rodentia > Dipodidae > Zapus > Zapus hudsonius. The sequence goes on from PVHP010007135.1 coordinate 54,911, forward strand.
AATATTTATTTTGCATCTTTACTTAGGATTGCTTCTATGTGAATTAAATTGTCACTATGTTATACATCTGTCTTCTCCATTAGAATGATAAGTTTTAAGACATGAAATTGTTCTTGTTCACTTTTGTTTCCATTAGTTCTTATAGTCATTAATTTAATCAAAAATATTACTTTAATATTTTAGTGCTCATACTGGAAACTATGTTAGGCCTAGCGTAGAAAAAAATAAGGTTTCTTTTGGGGGTTACACTGATGTGAAGATGATATTAAATAGCTAGGAATAAAATATATAAGTGGTGTTATGACATAATAGAAAGAATAGGTGTGGGGCAGGAGAGATTTCTCAGTGGTTAAGGCACTTGCCTTCAAAGCCTAAGGATCCTGGTTTGATTCCTCAGTACCCACTTAAAGCCAGATGCACAGTGGTGCATGTATCTGGAGTTCCTTTGCAGTGGTTAGAGGCCCAGGCATACCCATTCTCTCTCTCTCTCTCTCTCTCTCTCTCTCTCTCTCTCTCTCTCTCTCTCTCTTTCTTTCCTCACAAAAATTTTCAAAACAAGAATAAGAGAAAGAAAATTGGTTAATCAGCTTAAAATTAACTTACACTTAGCATTCTAGATAATTTGGACATTTGTAAGACACTGGGGTCTTTTTTCTCATTTGTACTTGAATGGGAATTCAGTAGCTATGCCTCCTGAGAGGAAAAAAGGTACTGGCAAATCTTATGCTCCTGTGGGGAAGACCTATTAAATAATATAAACTTTTGCCCAGTGTGGAAGAATTGCATAACTCACCTGTAGCTTCTTCCTCCTTTAAGGTATACTATTTATGATTTAAAGTAGAGGCTCAGGGCTAGAGAGATGGCTCAGCAGTTAGGCACTTGCCTGAAAGCCTAAAGGTCAGAGTTCGATTTTCTAGTACCCACATAAAGCCAGATGCACAAGGTGGCACATGCATCTGGTATTCATTTGCAGTGGCTGGAATTCCTGGCACACCTATTTTCTCTGTCTGCCTCTATTCTATCTCTAAAAAGTAGTGGCTGAAAAAAAATTGCAATCTGTCAGTCTTTAAGAGCACATTTTATTATTATTTTTTACTATGCATGAATAGTAAAAAGGAGAGAATTTTCAACATAGTTCACTCTGTCTGATTCTGTCTAGTTTAGGGGAAGTCAATTTGAAGACCTCTCCCAAACCAACCCAAAATTACTATAGTAATAAAAAATGTTGATAAATACTAACAAGTATAAAATTATCTATATTATTATGTCTTTACACATAGCACACATATATAGTGTAGTTTAGAAGGATTTATCCTATAGTACCTGTACATGCTTTATGTGTATGTATATGCATATATACATATATGTATATGAATATATATATATAATTGATCTATCAAGTATCTATCATCTATTCATTGTGTTCTCAGCTCTACCAGAATCTACTAAAAAAATCTCATACAACACAGTATCTTTTCTAGTAGTTTTTCCTCTATGATGATATAGAAATATCATTTAAAAATTACCATCATGAGAGTTACTTATAAAAGTAATCATTTTTAAAAGACTAAGAAAAGAAACCATACTACCTAAGAGAATTTTACTGTGCAAACTTAAATGGCTACAAAACAAGTCATTAAAATGATTTTCAAAAATATAAAATATATGATTTTTCAATGTTCACAGTTCTTTCAAATTCTTTAGTGAAATATCATTATTTCTATTACACAGGGTTTATTTCTAAGCTGAATGTTTATTAATTGTAATTGTCAATTATGATATCAGCATCTCTTTATGACTTATGTTTTGGTAAATACAATGTCCTTCATTTGAAAATACTATATAAACAGAAACAATGTAGAATGATTTATATAAATTACTTTCAATAGTGCTCACAGAATTAAATGCATCTAGAGTCTTCAGAAGTATTTTTCAAAGTTCTCTCTTCTTCACTTTTCTTGTCATTAGACAAATTCTCTGTATCCCTTATTTCCACTATAACTTCTATTTTCTCCATATCATAACTTCCATTATACCTTGACTCTTTTTTAAAATAAAGTTTACAGTTCATGTGTCTATTGAAGTTACTATGTGGGTAGTACCTATACCCATGACATAAATCTTTATTTATTTATTTTTTAAAGAGAATATTTTAAAAAATATTTTATTTATTTATTTTTCAAGCAGAGAGATGAGAGAGAGAGAGAGAGAGAGAGAGAGAGAGAGAGAAAGAGAGAGAACACCAGGGCCACCACCTTGTGGGTCTGGCTTATGCTAGGGAATTGAACCCAGGGCTTTAGGCACCTGAGGCAAGTGCCTTATCCGCTGAGCCATCTCTCCAGCCCCTTTATTTATTATTGAATGTAATTTCACTCTTCCCTCTTCTATGTGCATTTGACTTAGACATATGAAGAAATCACCCTCAAATTATATATTCTCTTTTCTTCAAAAACATATATGTGCGGTTATTTTATTTCGGAGAGAACTTTTCTCTGTTCCCAATAATGATTGACTGAGATTTCTCAGTATTGCTCAAAGATTCAGAACCCATGAACTTCACTTGAGGTCTTTCAACTAATGTCGATTTTGAGAAATTGAGGTCCTGAGAGGACTTGAGTGTGAGCCCAAGGGTTCATGTGTGAGAAACGTAGTCTCCATTGTGGGCTGGTAAGGCATGGCTGTTCCTTTAAAGAACCTACCCCCAGGTCCTAAACTAGTGTGGACATTGCAGAGATTAGCACAGTTTTCCATCCTCTCCCTGGTCTCTTGCTCTAGATTTCCATTTTGGAATGTGAACTTCCTTTCTCACATGCTATGATGAAATCCCTCAGGATGTGAGACAGCAAGGTGGACCCTTGCCAGAACTGGTTCTATACTATCTGGACTTTTAGTTTCTAAACGCATGTGCCAAAACTGTATGCCAAGCAAACATGCTTTCACTATAGAGCTCCCAGATGCAGGTATTTCATTAGAGTGATGGAAAACTGACAAATACCAATACTTTA
>PVHP010007136.1:0-34152 GCA_004024765.1 Zapus hudsonius
TTTTTTTAGAATTTAGTGGACATTTAATAATAAGTTCATATTGTGCAGAAATTCAAATGGCAGCCATCCATTGAAAAGGTCTATTCTATCTTATTTATTGGCATCTAAATTTCCTTTGATTTTTCATAAATCTGTTGTCTATGATTTTGGTATTTTACATACAGTATGAAAAAAATGTAAAGATGAGTCTTATAGAATATTTGATTGGGGCAAATTCCCAATCCCTAAAATAATGTTTATAGGCAGTTACAATTGTCATTGCCAAAAATAAAAATAGAAAGCTTTTAAATAAATAGAACACATTAAATATAATTTTTTGACAATCTATTACAGTATCATTTGTACTTAGCAAAAATACAAAAAGCATAGTGGATTTTGACCTATATTCCATTACAAGGATATTTTCTGTATTACTTTGATGTTGTAGCATATTTTAGGGTTTTCAAAAAAAATCCCTTTCTACATTAAACTTTTAGTTGCTTAAAATTCTTAAATCAGTGAGATTTTTGAGGATTTGGAACATAGTCTACTGTGTATGTATCTACTTATTGATTTATGCATATAAATAGATATTTAAATATACATGAATTTCTTAATGTAATAATTATTAACTATGGTTTATATGTTACTTCCCTGTCTTCTTACTGTTGACTATATTTTAATCAAATGTGTTCAATACTTGGAAAAATACAAGGTACAAACCAGTTAGCAGCAGCGTTAGGGGGAAACGACATTTCTAAGATGCCAAAGACAAAATGACTGTAGGTGATCTTGGCAAGAGACGTTGCTGTTAGCAGAATCCAATTAACATTTCCAAATAGGGTGGCTACAGGGTTTGGAGTGTTTAGAGCTTTGTAAAAATAGAGTTTGCACATAAAAACATTTTGCCTAGAGTCTGACCCATACAGAAAGAATTCAAGTAATTAGGAGAAAAATAACTCTCCCTCTTTGAGGGAACAATCTGATGTAGTTACCTTCATCTGACCAAAAGCAGCTGATGGGAAGAAGGCATTTATTTTGGCTTTCAATCCTGGAGGGGAAGTTTCATGATGGTGGGGAACAGCATGACATAAGCAAAGGCTAGACATCACCTGTGCCATAGAAGCAAGAGAGTGAGCTGAGCTCTGGCAAGAGCAAGCTGGATATAACAGCCCACCCACCACCAACACACTTCCTTTAGCAAGAATGTACCTCCAAAATTGTCATCAGCTGCAAACCAGTCATTCAGAAAATACAAGTTTATGGGAGACACATGACAAAAACCAAGCCCCCATCTATGAAACATCATCTAATTCATTCTTTCAAATGTCTATGTTATATAAAATGTACATATTTTCTGTGGCACAGACTCAATAAAGCACAGGAGGGTGCTTTTCACTATAGAGCTAACTTACAGGTGCCTGTTATTTTACAGAAGTGGAAACTGAAGCCCCAAGAAGTTAAGTGACTTATCGAGACTCACCTATTGCTGAAAAAGAACTCAGCCTTACTCTTCATCCTGAGCTCCATTTTTTTTGCACACATTCAAGTGATGAAATAAATTCATAGAGAATTATCAAAGAAACAACTATTCTCTTTTGGTGTGTGGTATGGAGGTGGGTTTGTATACCTCTAAGTATGTGTGTGGATACATATATCTGTTCAGATCTTTTGTGCACATGTGGGTGGATGTATTTGAAGGTCAAAAGTCAAAATCTGGCATCTTCCTCTGTCACTCCACATCTTATTTTTGAGATCCTCTCCCTAGCCTCTAAAACCCAGTATTCTTATAGCAAAGTTTAACTGATTTTTCCTATATATTATTAAATTACAGTTATTTTTCATATACACACATAACAAATGAACTAGATAAAATAAATTATGAGTTTTTGAAAGGAAACAGTATAGTTTGACAAGTAAAATAATTTTACAATTACAAAGTCCTTCACAGATTGATATTTTAGGATATTTTATAAGAATCATGTTTCAATTCTAGATTCTAAGAGTCTAAAAGAGGGAACCCATGGGTTAAATGATTAAAGCTTTAAGCCTGCAGTGGCCAGGAGCTTCATCATCGAAGATGGACAAATGAATTTATGTACTTTTCATTTTACAGGGACCAGTTAGATTAGTCAGAAATATGATAACATGCTTCATTGGAAAGTTGGACATGTTATCAGTGTACCTATATGTACTCTAGTGACTTTATTTTACTTATATATGGTGAAGCTCAACTACCTTTCCTCAAATTTTCTTTATATTTCTAGGTGGAGTGGTCCAGAAAAGATCATTTTATCCTTGTGTGATACTATATCTGTATATGCACATATTCTTGTGTATAAGTGTGGCACATGCTTGTCAAGAAATGTGTCTGGAAGTCAAGGACAATCATTGGATTATTCTCTCCCCTCCACCTTATTTTAGATAAAGCCTGTGTTGTTCACTGTTTGGAAAGACAGGCTGACTGGCCCCCAAGTCTAGGCTTCTCCTGGCTCCTCTCATCTTGCCATAGGAGGGTTGGAGTACAGACACGTGGTTCTGTGTTTGGTTTTATTTTGGTGCTGTGAATCTGAAGTCTGGTCACCAAGCTTACTCAGCAAGATCTTTACCTAATGTGGAGGGAAACCATGACTGAGTATATTGCTTGCCAGGTATTGGTGTGGGAAGCAGAGTGAGAGCTCAGGCAGGGAGTGGACTCAGGCTGGAACCTTAATCCCTATGGCTCCATGTTTAGCACCTAGGCTCCATTTCACAAAGGTTCCATAACTTATTAAAACAATACTACCATCTGGAGAAGAAGTGCTCCAAGACATGAGCCTAAGGAGGATATTCTACCTTCAAACCATAACAACAGCAGCATGGAAGATTTGCCAAAAGTTAAATCCTCAAGGGAAAAGAAGTTTGTTGCGCATGTTATAGAAAGGTAAAAAGATCTGAAAGTGGAACTGGGAGGTGATCATAGAGGATGTCCCAAAGCAAGGCAGGGAATGTGGTATTTCATGAGAAACCCAATTTCCACAGAGGAACATGAGACAAGGAATTATGCAGTGAGAGGCTGGAGCTTTCCCCTGAGGTTCCAGAGGACACAGCAGAAACATGTGAGAGGAAGACTGGATCTATGCCCATGTCGATTACGGGATGTAAGTCCAGAGCGATATGGGCATTAGCCTAGAAAAAAGGCATGTGGCAGGAAAGCTAATTCTTTTTGACACAACATTATCTGCTGTCTCTTGTATGATAAGACGAGATAGGAGGTGTCTTTGGTGGTGCCGGCTACTCCTGAGATTCACTAATTTTCTTGTAATCTTTTGGTAGAAGTGATCAACCTGATTCTAGATAAAGTGTTTTAAGTTAATTGTTCTGTTTTGTTTTGTTTTAATATAAGACATTATGGAAGAGAGAAAAAGAAAACCCTAAGATTTAGGGAAGTCAAAGTAACTAATGTATAACCCTTTGGTAAGAATAAACTGAAACACTTTACTATCAGTTAGAAAGCTGAATTACCTTTTCAGCCTAAATTTGAACTAGGAGTGGATTCTATGAATAGAAAATGATAAATGGGAATCCAAACGGTAGTCATTCCTCTAGGTGGGCACTTACACCACATGCAGGCCATGTCCCCAGTCTCCTATGATCTCTAAGTTAATTCTGGAGGAACTCTATCACTCACTTCCCTTAAAATTATTTCTCTCTTTGTGTGTGTGTCTCTCTGTGTGTGTGATGTTAGAATGTGCTCTAAGGGAATGCCAGAAAGAAAGAACTCAGGCTGAAATGCTTCTGGTGAATTTCATACTGACTGGAAGGTTTTCAAATTATCTGTGGTGAAGGGTAGAAAGTAGATTGGCTGGTGAATGAGTAGTGGGTACCAAAGGACCCAGTAAATATAAGAGATAAGCAATCATTTTGCTATACTATAAATGTACTATTTAGAATATTAGAAATATGCTTGTTCCAGAACCATAAAAACAAACTTTTTTTTAAAAAAAATGTTTTCCAGAATGGCTTCTCAGATGGTAAAAGTATACTCACACTATATATGCTAAAGAAATAAAAGAACTCTGAATCCTTACTTGACTATATCTTGAGATACATAGTTCAAGCCAAGTATTCGCTGTATGAAATGATCTAATTCCATTCTTTGTTTACTTGCCTTTGGCTTTAAAGCATGCAGACCAGTTGGTCTCAGTCCTCAAATTCTGTCAGAGTATCTGCATTCCTTCATGCAGGTCTCCTTTCCATCATTTAATTTGTTTTCTTTTGTAATCATTCTCCATCAATGCAATGACTCTAGGGCATTTGGTATGTTTCCTTCATTTATGTGTGTTTGTATAATGATAATCCTTGCTTATGTACATGCATATTTAATTTAAACACACACACACACACACACACACACACACACACACACATATATATATATATATATATATATATATATATATATATATATATATATCACTAGACATAACAGACTGACACAGGAATTTTGGTCAAAGTAAATAGTTAGGGGGCCCTTCGAAGAAGAGGAGTGAGAGAAATAGGATAGATGAGGGAAAAGAAGTGAGTGAGGGTGTAGTCTCAGAGATTAGGCTGTGATTTGATTCTAAGAGAAAGCTCTAGGCACAAACTGCACCCAGAGTTGTATAACTTTAGAGCATGAGATGGCATAATTGAATCATTAGCCATTAGCTGATTTCTCCCCACTCTTGGATGTGGGCAAACTGTTAGTTCACAGTGCCAGAAGAATCCCAGAAGGAGGCAACTGTGAGATATTAACAACACATGAGTGTACCAGCCAGAGAGAAATCCAGGATAGTTCTTAACAATGTCACTCAGACCTTGTCTCACATCACCAAGAAACATTTTATTTTAATGCAAAATTAGCTCTTTCTAGCATGGTTTTTCCAGTATATTCTGTGGTTATAATCTTTGAAAACTCACTCAAGGAACATCAGCAGGACAGTTGCCTCTGATGCTATAGTGTAAAGGTTTTATCTAATATGACTCATTTTCCTCCTTCATCTCTTTACTCTCTGACATTTGGTTAGCATTTTTAGTGAGATTACTTTAGATTTCTAAGGATATTTCTTCTAGTGGGATATTACTTCCACTGGAGACAGAGACCTTGTGTACCTGAGTTACAGGAAAGGAAACAAAAGTCTACCGAGTAGGAATTAGGATCAATGGTGGTAAGCCATGCCAACTGGCTTCTATTTTTTTTTTGTTGTTGTTGTTGTTGTTGCTGGAGGCATATGTTTTGCATGTGTGTGCATATATGTCTAGAGAATGTGTGGCATTGTTTGTGAGAAGCATACTCATGTGTATGCATATTTCACGTCCCATATGTGTAACGTGAAGGCCAAAATACAACACTGAGGGTCCCTCACTTCTCTATGTATTTGAGACAAGGTTGCTGTCTCTCAACCTGGAGCGTGTCACTAATCCCCATTGATCCTCTGATATTTTCCCCATTGCTTATCCCATCACTAGGTTACAGACACGTGTGGCTATGCTCAACTTTTTACATGGGTTCATGGTAGTTGAATTTGGTGGAGAGAGAGAGAGAGAGAGAGAGAGAGAGAGAGAGAGAGAGAGAGAGAGAGAGAGAGAGAGAGAGAGAGAGAGAGAGAGAGAGAGAGAGAAAGAGAGACACTCTTATGCTTAAGTGTCAAATTTTCTTAAACACTGAACCATCTCACTTGTGATAAACACATATATTTTTTAATTAGCCACACAGAACAATAAAACAGTTTTTAATGAGCTTTATCCACATATCCAAATTCAGCTGTGGCTTAAAAGGCAGAGCTTTTGATTGTCATAATGCTAAGCAGTGTATCACGACAGAAGTGCTGAAACACGTGATTACTTACTCACCATGTCATTTCCTTTGTTTGAAGCAAATAGTTCTCTAGGCTTAAAGAGGTTTATGTGGGATTTGTAAAGGTAGAGAAGACACTTAATTAAGTCTATGACTGTTCCATCACCTGAGACACTACAGGAAGGACAGGGAACCCATGTCTAAATACTCAGCATGGAATCATGACAGAAGGGGTTCAATGTAATCAACTTGGACCCAGGCAGATGGAAGTTTTCAGTGAGGGAAGGTACTTACATGGGAAGTGCAGGAACTCAGCATTAGTCTGTTTGTGGCACATCAATAGTTAAAATGGTTACATTAGCTTTGGAGAGAGGGAACAAAGTGAGATAATTGTAGAAACTCTACAACAGACAAAGCCTGGGACTGGTGACCTATACTGGGTTTTTATGGTTTGTTTTACAGTGGATGATTTAAGTTGGTATTAATTTATGATGTAGATATTTTCACACACTGCTCATTGTCACAGGCTCCTGTCAATTTAACAAGTTTATTTTTTGAAAAAAAAAGTTGGTGGGAGGCTGGAGAGATGGTTTAGGATTAAGGACACTTGCTTGCAGTGCTTGACTACAAGGGTTTGATTCCCCAGAACCCTTGTAAAACCAGATGCACAAAGTCATGCATGTATTATAGCAAAATGAGGGTGAGCTCACTGGCCCTCCCCTGTATTCATTGTTACATTCTACAGACATTTGATGGCCTCAGATGGCCAGCATAGCATGAGGTGAGAGAGAGAGACCATAGCTTTGAAGTCCTGTGAGACAAAAGAAGGATTTGCTTTAACTGTGATAAGGAAGTTAGGAAAAGATGAGGCAGGAGGATACCTGGGTAGGATTATCTGAACTTCCTGGAACCCATTGTAAATGTGTCAGTTGCTAGGTGTTTGGAATTTACATGCCTAATGTCAGTACACAGCTCTGTGCCCTACTATAAAATCTCTTTATAACTGGGGTTCAGGGCCAATGTTTCATTTATGTGTAAAATTACAACTCGCCTCTCCTCTTGCTGCTAAGGCTTTGTCTGTTTGTTAATGGGAATTTCTATAACACATGTATTTGGAGTTTGTTTGCAGAGGCAAGAGGCCCTGGTGCACCCATTCTCTTTTCCTGCCTGTAAATAAATCAATAAATAATGAAATTTAAATAAAAAGATACTCAGTGCAGTAGTCTCACCTGGAGATACAATTTTGTTAATTTCAAAGTTCACCATAATCTCCCATGTTTTCTGGTTTTTTTTTTACCCCCAAAGGCCATACTGGTGACCTAAATGAAGATAATATTGATATTATAAATCATTTTAAATCCTCAAAAGTCACACTAATTTCTTCCATTCTTTCCAAGTTGCAATATTGTTTTAAAATACCCTGAAGGAGGTTATCCTAGGAACTCTAGAAACTTCTTTTTGGGGTCTGATAACTCTGATTCTTTAGGTCATCAAAATTCAGCATGAAGACACTATCAATACTTAATATATCTATTAAAATTATTTAAGAGTGACATGAATACAAGATGAGTCCTTATAAATGTGGGTTAGGAGTCTAGTTAATATCTAGTTACTACTTCATTTTTGTAAAAAAACCTACCTTAAAAGAGAAGGTCCAATTAGTATGTGAGTATATCTGAGTTAGTCTGGCATTGGCCCTGGAATCCAATAGAATATTCATTTTTCTTTCTCAGCACATAGTTATCTATGTAAATGACTCTTCCTTTGTGGAAGAACTTAGAGAACTGCTCTACACATTTGCTATGTGGATGGAGGATCCCTTTTGATGAGCTTTTAGCCTCTCTATATGATTACTGTGTTATTAGATAGCTAATTCAAGAATATTCTCCATAGGTTATATCTTGTTTTGTCTTTTTTATAGGCTATTTTTCAGTTTAAAACCATTGGACAGTTACCAGCATGCAAAAGTTGCCAATATGGAGTTTTCCAGAAAAGCAATCCATTTCTAAGGTGAAACTTGGCACAGTAATTTCTACCCTCAAAGAGTCCACAATATAATTACAGAATCATTATATGTATGTCAAAGTTACTAAAGCTTATTTCTGTTTACAGGTAAATATTATAGAAAGAATATCCAAGGAAATACAAACTAAATCTTCTCTGTAGATTAAGTTTTATGCCTCCTCTATATTAATCATATTTCTTTTGGTTCCCAGGAGATGCTACTTCCAAGAATTTATCTAGAGAAATGTACACAAGAAAATTTTTATTGCTCTCAAATGATGCACCAGGGATTTAAAAAAATCTAAGTTTAAATGCATTATATTTACTTTTATTTAAAGTTTCTTCAGATAACTTTGTTTAAAGCCCTCATTCTTTAAAGATTCCTGATTCTCTCTATGTTCTCTCTTCATCACAAAAAGACAAGCAAAATCTTTTTAATAAAAAAAGTTTCCTTAGTTTTATGTAAAAGGGAATCCTGATTTGTTGTCATGAGTTCTTGATATCCTTTTTCTTTCTATGGCTTTCACAATTGATGAGCTGTCTTGCTAATATTTATTTTAGTGAAATTATGTTTAATAGTAAGTTTCTTTTTCTAACCACAATGAAAAATTCCAATCTTTAAGATATATGTATTAAAAAATACGGTTTAACTAAATGTCTTTAGCAAAAGGATTAATAGTGTAGAAGATGTAAGTGCTAAAAACAATGTCAAATGTTATCAAGAAAGGAATTTAGGGTTGAAGAGATGGCTCAGCAGTTAAAGGAACTTAGTTGCAAAGCCTGCTGAACTGGGTTCAATTCCCCAGTACCCACCTAAAACCAGATGCACAATGTGATGCATATATCTGGAGTTCATTTGCATCATCAAGAGGTCCTGGCACAGCCATATCCCCTCCATCTCATTATCTCTTTCTCTCCCTTGACAATAAATGAATAAAAATATTTTTAAAGGAATTAATTACTTTTCTAGCAATATGGAATAGTTGCAGTCTTCCTTGCTTGGCATGGTTTTGCCAATCTTACTGATTTTTCCTCTGTCTGATTTTCCCCACTTTTCTGTTGGCCCAATATTTCCTATGCTGACATTCTTCAAACCCAATCACAAGACCCCAGGATGGCCTCCCAGTGGCCCCCTATTGTTATGACTTGTGGCTTTTTCTATCAGACTACAAGTTCTGTACTCTTGGGGAACTTATGTTCAGCGAGGTCCCGTTCATAGCATTCTGCAAACAAGAGAGAATTTATGAAATCATTGTACATTGTTTAATGAATTTTATTAGTTAAATAGATCCTATGGGAAAATTTCAAGTTGAGCAATAGCTCATCATGTGATAGAGACATTTACAATGTACCTGTGATTGTACAGCGTACTACTCACCAACAATAGCAAAGGAACACTGCTAGGTTCTCATAGTTGGCTTTTCCCTTGGAGAACCATTCTCTGTGTGATTTTGAAAAATAGGAAATCTGTTGTATTACTAAGCTGTGTTTATCTTTCTAAGTTACAAAAATTCCTTACACATTCATCCATTTATACACAAAACACTTGACTCTCATTTCATTTTGGCCTTCTTCTAATTAATTTAAACATTCCATAACCTCATTGTGACATATTTCAATATCCATTTCACTCCTTCAATTGCCTCTGCCCATCAAAATAGCTCTCAGAGGAAATGAATTATTTGAAAAAATGAAATTCAGCAAATAAGCTCTACTAAAAGTGACACCAAGTAGCAAGCCATAATGAAGAAATTATTCATGGTTTGTATGTGTCTGGGTGAAGCAATAAATATTTATTTATCATGATGCTTTATTTTAGATCATTTCAGTGCCCATCTGTGGTATTAATGACTTATCTAATAACCCTATGCATTAAGACAAACTGTTTTCATTTGCATAAATGAAAACACAAATTTACATAGAAGAAAGCAGAAGTAACAGAAAATAATGGCTCACCTTGTAAATGTAAGAAATTAGATATAAAATGCAGGCACAGGCTCATTTGATTTCAGTACAATAAAACTTGTAGTCTTGGATGTGAGGCCACGGCTGATCAAATGAGATTTTCTTCTTTTTTATTTGATAATGTATATTTTATAAGGCCCAGTAAAAACTAGGCCATAGAATAAAATATAGTTTAGAAAGAAAAAAACATCACACTGGAGAGATTGCTCAGTGGGTAAAAGTGCTTACTGTGTGCAAGAGGATGACTTGAGTTGAGATCCCAAGGACCGAAATAAAATCCTACCCAGAAACACGAGTCTCTAATTCCACCATGCCTACAGCAAGGTGGGAGGCAGAAACAGGAGAATCCCGTGAAGCTCATGGACCAGCTAGCCTGGAGAATGCAATGATGAAGAACAAAAGACCCTGCCTCAAACAATGTAGAAGGTGAGGACTAACACCCAAGTTTTTTCTCTGTCCTGCACATATGTTTCAAGGCATGTGTGTGCCCATACTCACAGGAATGGATGTGCACACACAAGCACATTAAAAAGATTGAAAAAAATTCAACCAGAGATTCTTTTTGTAAACTGAAAAAAACAGCCTATCTTACTCACATTTATACAAAAAGACCTAGAAAATTTTGCACAAATGGCCCACACTTCTGGCCAGAAGAATCTTCCCTGGATTTCTGTTTCTCCAGTCACCCATCATTCTTCCACCTCAGGAATGAATTCAGAACTTGAAAAATCTGCTTCTTCATGAATGATATTAAGCAATGGGACACAATTTCAGGTTATATGTTCATGGACCTTACTGCTAAGCTCTACTGCTTTTACCTATGTTATCTGATACCCAACGTAATCCAAAGCAGAAGTCCAGAGACACTTAAGATCTCGACAATAAAGCAGACTTAAAACTCACCTACCATGACTCAGGGAACAGAGTGGAAATGGGGGTGGTGGTAAGAATGTAAGAGCCATGGTGGGGGAGAATATCCAGAGATGTTGCCCCTCACAGCAACAGCACACAAAGTGGGAAAAACTGGCTACCTCTTGTGCTACTCATAACCCTCTATCCAATTGAGAGATCCAGTATGCTCACTAAGGAGTGTCCATAAGGGGATGGGGACAGAGAGGAAGGAAATGGGGTACCATCACAAGGTTTGCTCATACAATGTATCTGACTATTGACAATAAAGATATTTAAAATATTAAAATTTCTGACAAGGGATAGAGAGATGGCTCAGTGGTTAAGGCACTTGCCTCCAGTGCCTAAAGCCCCGGGTTCAATTCTCCAGGACCCACATAAACCAGACCCACAAGGTGGTTGCCCTTGTATGCTCTCTCTCTCTCTCTCTCTCTCTATATATATATATATATATATATATATATATATATATAGATAGATAGATAGATAGATAGATAGATAGATAGATAGATATAAATATATCTATCTATCTATATACCCATTAGGTCCCAAAAACAAGACAGGATTCTGTCAAAGTTCTTGAGTACCCAACCAGGCCTAAGGTAAGATCTTGTTGCTGAAAAAAAAAAAAAAAGCAGAAAGCCATCTATAAGCACCCAGAGACCCTTCGAGGTCCAGAATGGTAACCAGCCCCCAGATGGTAGTGCAGTGCTGAAAGGCACTACATAAGCTGCCAGGAGAAACTGGTCAATGATAATTGGAGTAAACAGAGACCACTGATGTGAAACTCAGTCTGCCGCCATGAGAAGGCTGAACACACTTCCTACTGGGAGACAACAGTGAACCAAGACACAAACACTTGTGCCATGGAGGAGCCAAAGCCTAGGGTTTTTAATTTGGCCAAGTAATCCACTCATTGACAAGGAGCCCTTAAATAGAATTGGGGACTCAGGGCAAAATACATTGGGAACCAAAATCTTGGGCCCCCAAAGAGAAATTCACTTTACAAGTGATTTACAAAGAGGCTACTCACAATACAATCTAGCGAATTCAGAAATGTGTATCTCAGTTAACCTACACTGTTCTCACTCTCTGATGGAAATTCTGTTTCTATTTTTCAGAGGGCAGTGAGAGAGCTGTGGTCTTTCCAACCCTACCAATGGCCTATAGGTGACATCTTGGCAAGAGATGAGACACCCCAGGCCTACATGGTACCTCACAGAAAGTGGTGGGATAAGCAAGAGACCTATAACCACAGCCAATCAGTCAACCCAGGATAGACAGACAGACACCAACGATTTTCAACACAACCTAAAGCAGAAGTGGCAGACACCCCCCTAAGACCTCAACAGTAAATGAGACTTAATACTCACCCACCATGATTCAGGGAACTGAGCGGAATGGGGGGATGATTGTAAGAGCCATGATGGAGGAGAATATCCAGAGACATTGCCTCCCTCAGTAACAACATACAAAGGGGAGTGGAACCAGTTTGATACCTAGGCTATCCATAACCTCCTACCCAATGGACTGACCTAGTTTACCCACAGAAGAGCATATCCAGCTGATTGGGGACAGGGAAGAGGGAAATTGGGGAACTGGGGACACCAACACATTATTTGCTCATTCAGTGTATGTAAATATGGATAATAAAGATATAATTTATTTTAAAAAGCTTTTAATATTACTATAGCAGTATTTATGCATTGTTGAAATGTGAAGTGCTCAGTAACATAATGGTTTTTATCTTTCAGTTACAAGCTCGTATTACTGTTTTCAGGAGTAAATGGCACCTACCAAGATTTGTTCTTTATATTGCTATCCCCACCTTCTAGTGCTTAATAGACTCTGTTTTTGATACTCTGTTGGCTAGATTACCCTAAATTAAATGAAAGTCTAATAAGTTAGGGAGTTGCTACCACTCATAATTATCTATACATCACTGCTCTCTAGTAGCTTTGGAAGTTAGAGAATTAAAGTTGAATTACAAGCAACCTGGGAAGTACATGACAGGAATGAGAGCTACTGTCATAATAATGCTCCCAAACAATCATCCCTTGGGTGTTTAAGGAGTGCTAAGAATCAGTAAAGGAAAAACAAATGGACATAATGAATAGGAACAGAAAATTAGTATCTTAAGTAGAAGTGTCATGTGTAAACAAATGGAGATTGATCTAGTGATTGCATATTGCTATTACTGCTTGAGTCCAAAGCACAACAGTGGGAGGTGTGTGGTGGTATCATTCTTGCCACTATTATCAATGAATCATCCAAATTCACTTACTCACAAAATACAAGTCTGTTTCTCCCTCTCTCAATCCCCTTTTCTTCTTTTCTCCTTCCCTCCTCTTCCACTTCCTCCTTCCCTTTCTCTCTGAATTAGCATGCCTTCCTGAGTGGTGAAGCCATTTCTTCTATATGCATATGGTGATTCAAAGGTGCAAACTCCTTTCAACTTATGGTTCTGTCTGTCTCCCAAGACTGCCTCTGTATTAGTGAGGGTTCCCCAGAGGGAACAGAGTTGGTAGAATGGACTATACTAAAAGGGAATTTATTGGGTTAGCTTACAACAGTCCAACAATAGCAGTCTGTAGGCCCACAGGAGAAGAAACCAGGAGCTCAGTGCATGTTCCTGGATGCCTCAGCAGTCCCAATCCAGCACTGAAGGACTGAAGGCTTCTTGGGGAGCCGATACTCTTCAGTCCATGATGCGAGGCCAAGGAAACTGGGTTCCAATGT
The DNA here is from genome assembly GCA_004024765.1 of Zapus hudsonius. Taxonomy (NCBI): domain Eukaryota; kingdom Metazoa; phylum Chordata; class Mammalia; order Rodentia; family Dipodidae; genus Zapus; species Zapus hudsonius. Next base: position 13,415 of record PVHP010007136.1, read on the forward strand.
CCAAGAATGGTAGGAGAGCAGGATGCGAGTTCAAGTCATGAACCAGCACCAGCAGCCAGGGGGAGGAAGGAGGAAGAGCTTCCTTTCCCCTCAAGCTTCCTTATATTTAGTCCCTTTGGAAGGCCCACCCACTGGGGAGAAGGGATCACTCTGGAGAAATGACTCGCTCCCTTCTCCAAAATCCCAAAAGGAATTTGTCAATCCTTCCTGCAGGCAAGCTCAGAGACCCATCTAAGATTACTGTGGATTATTACATAGACCAAATTGACAAATAAAATTAACCATCACAGCCTCTCTGATCTCTAGTTAAATAATAAGAAAGAATGTATAAAGAGAAAGCATTCTTGCTGCTTAAAATGCCTTTGCCCAGAAGTGACACATGGTGTAAGTCTATGGTCTTGTAAAACTAGTTAGCTGACCAACCCTAGATTCAAGCAGGATTAACAACAGCAAATTGTACTTTGGAAAGGAGTAGCGAAAAGCTTGTGAGGGGCAGGTAGGAGTCACTGACACAAGGAATCACTTTATCCTTTTATTCAAGTTGACTTCTTACCCATCAGTGAAATTAATGGCTGAAAATTGATCTAATGAAGTGTTTGGGAATTTTAACTACTAGAGAGATCCATGGCAAAGTCCTATGGGGACCAAGAACCCAGACTCCAAGGGAAAATTCCCACTACTAGAGAGCTACAGAGAGGCTATACCCATTAGGAGCTAGCCAAAATAGCAAGGCTGTCTCATTTAACCTATAGTGATCTCACTCTCCAATGGAGATTCTGTTTGTGTTTTTCAGAAAGCAGTGAGAGAGCTGGGGACAACTCAATTCCACAAACAAGACAAGGGATGATATCTGACATCCTGGCAAGAGATGAACCACCTCTGACCTTCACACAGGGCACACATGAAACCCATGAGAAAGTGATGAGACAAATAGGAGACGAATCACCACAGCAAGTCTGATAACCCATGAAAGGTCAATTGAGACAGACACCAACGATACCTATCACAACTCAGGGCAAAGATCCAGAGATACCTAAGATCTCAACAACAAAGCAGACTTAAAACTCACCCACCATGACTCAGGGAACTGAGTGGAAAAGGTGGCAGGAAGAATGTAAGAGCCATGGTGGGTGAGAATACCCAGAGACACTGCCCCCCTCAGCAGCAACACACAAAGCGGCAGGAGGGGAACTGGCTACCTCTGGTGCAGTTCATAACCCCCTACCCTCAGGACAGATACAGTATGCACACTGAGGAGGGACCCCAGTGAGTGGGGGGCAGAGAGGAGAGAAATGGGGATATAATCACAAGATTTTCTCATACAATGATTGCATCAGAACTATGTGAAATTAATTTTCTTATGCAGTTTGATGATGTCAGTGCAAGTGAGCTACTGTTGAATGGAAATTATTCGATGTAATGGGTTTCCACTGAGTCTTAGGTTCTTTGATAAGCATGCATTATGAAATCAACTATTTATTTTTTTCCTTATTCTTTTCTTGACCAAACATCCCATTATTGAGATGAACCATTAATCACTGTAGTTTCTTACTTCACAGGAGGCAGGGCTCTGTCTTGACAGAAGGAAATCGTTTGCTGCTAGTGTGCAGAGATGTCAATTGTAGACTTTGGTTTCAGAGATCTGGAACAGTTTTTTTTTTCTTTTTTTTTTTTTTTTTACTTTCTGTCACCTTGGGGTCAGTTTCATATTGTGGATGAGAAGTTGCCTTTGCCCTTCAAGAAAATGAACTAAAACTAGAATCAACTTCCTGCTTCTACTGCTTGCTTTCCCACCCTAGTATTTCAGCAATCAAAGAGTTATTTTTGGATGTCATTAAATAGAGCTAGTGATCCCTTAAATGAGATGGATTAAATGGCAAATGGATTACCACCTTCTACCTTTCAGTTTAGTCACCTGAAAACATTCACAATTCAAAATATGATTTATGGAGTAACCCTAGCTTATCCCTATTTCTATTATTTCTCAGGAAAAACGTTTCATTGGTGATAATGTGGCAATGGATGTTGATGTTCGTAACTTTCACCTGTATTTTTCATGGAAGAAAAGAGACTACTCTTTGTGCTTGTTTTGCTATAGGCTTGCAAGCCTCAAGGTTTTCTGCAGAAAGAAAAATATATTCCTACTGAGATGTATTGTGTCAGCAGTAGTTTCCTCCCATTATAATTTTCATGCATGCTTGATATTTTAAGCTACTTGTTTATTCTCACAATTAAAAGATATTTATTTGTATGGTGCGCGCGCGCCCGTGTGTGTGTGTGTGTGTGTGTGTGTGTGTGTGTGTGTGTGTGTGTGTGTGTGTGTGTGTGTGTGTAGGCATCCAAGGGCCTTTTGCATCTGAAAGTTGTTTGCACCATTTTGGGGCCTGACATATGGGGGTGACTTGGAAGTTGAGCTCTGAGCTGGAAGGTTTTGCAAGCAACCCTCTTTAACTGCTGAGCAATATTCCTACCTTCAGTTCTCACAATGTCTTACAAACACTGTTTTCAAAGGCTAAAAAATTGTATTTATGTCTAAGTTCTAAATTATATATTATGAAAATATTGTTGCTTACCAATTATTATTTGTGAGTACATTTTTAAAAGTAAATACCATTATCTAAATTTCTTTTGTTATTTCAGAACTGAAGCTTTCTTTTCTATAATGAGATTCTAAATTTATATACATAAGTAAATATCATTGAGAAGAAAGGTACATAAAATTCTAGAAAACTTTTATTTTTAAGAGAACTAGTCTGTTTAATTATAAAATTCACTTCTTTAATAAAAAGGATAGCCATAAGATTCTACATCTAATAATGTAATAGAAGGTCTAGAGGAGAATCATGTGAGTATTATAATACAGGCAATTTGCCAAAGAAAATTTCACTCTGCGAAGATTAGGGTTTTCTGCCTCTGCTTCATTCCTGCCAAGTAATTTTCACTTTTCCAGATTTATAACTTGTAAATTCAAAGACAATAAGTCACCTGGACTAAGAAAAAGAAGGCTAACCAATGCAAGCCGATCTTTACAAGTTCTGATACTAAAATTACATACTAAATATGTTTGCATTGTAATTTTATAATATGAATTTAAAAGAAACATAAAAATGTCATTGCATTCAGCAATTCCACAGCTTCAAAGAGAACAGTCAGAAGGATCTACATGATAAATTTATAATAATTGTTACTCATTATAAGTTTTATGTAATAGTGAAAAATCCTACAAACAAGAAGTATTTACTCTAAAATTTGTGAACTTGGGAGGAGGACACAAACTATTGTGGAAAGGGAGAGTGAGGCAAACTGTACAGTCAGCTCTAAGAGATTGCTGTGTCATGGTTGCCGGAGGTTTTGATTTATCAAAAAAAAACTCTATAAATCTATATTTATATGAGACATTTTTGAAGTTTATGTTTCTATGTAGGAAAAAAACAAAAGCTTGCTCTTTTAGTATCTAAGCCATAGGTTGTCAGTACACAACATTAAAAAAAATTAATTATACTCATGCCCAGTCATAACCTTGTGTTCCTGATGGGTATGCCAATGTTCTAATAAGATTATAATAGAGCTGCAGATTTCCTTAGCCTGTCGATGTCATAGCTTTTCCAGTGGCATAAAGCATTCATATTGTTGACTTAGATGTGTTGTTCTATTGTCAACAAACTCACTATATTGTCAGTCATATCAAATTACATCACACATGATTGATAAGGCCAGTAGATTGCTGTCACTGGTTTATATATTTATATAATATACCTATTATTTAGAATATATACATTCAATTTATTTTTTAAAAAAGCTTATTTTAAAACACTGTGCCACATCAGTGTAACAGCAGCCTATGCATATAATATTTATCATGTCTCTTCACTTGAAAAGGGGTTCCCGTATCTATTCATGGTATCTTTTTATCTGGGTTAATCCCATGTCCTTTTGTTCATAATGGACCTAGAAACAGCTTTTTCTCTCACTCTCCTTGCATGTGTATTACATAGCCTGTGACTAGTAGACCTTAAAATCTAAGTTTGTCTATGAGTATTCTTGAGTTTCACACAGGAGGACATTTTTCAGTGATGAGCTTCTCAGAATATATTACTTTCATGAGTAACAAATGACGGCATGGGAAAATATACTGTGGAACCCAATGGCAGCATTGAAGACAATGTTTGTATTTTTGTTGAAATTTCATAATTCATATGCTATATGATGCTGTTGTGGTAATCTTTTTGTTGCCAGGACAAAGCACCTGTCCAAAAGAAGCTTGTGAGAGAAAAGGTACTTATTTTGGATTGTAGTCTCAGGGGAAGCTTCATGATGGAAGAGGACACCATGGCACGAAGAGAGGCTGGACATCACTTCTGCCAGCAGCTGAAAAACAGCAGCCAGAGAATGAGCCAACTAGCACTGGCAAACTGAAGGCCAGTAAACCTCAAGATCTGCCCCCAGTGACACACCTCCTCTAGCAAGGCTCCACCTCCCAAATTGCTACCCTCTGGGGGAGCAAGCACTTAGCAAACATAATTTATGGGGGAACACCTGATTCAAATTGCCACATATCCCAACTTTTGAAAATACAGAAAATGTACATTGGCTGTATTTGTGTTGGCAGAAAAAGACCAGTATTATGTCCAATAAAATATTCTTTATTACTATCTCTAGGAGGTGAAAAAAATCAACATTATTTTATTTTTCTATTGTTTAATAATTTTCTTACTTTAAGCCTGTTTATCATACATTGGATTATATTTCAGTATTGAATTCTAGTATTGAATGAAAACTGTTTGAATCTATAGTGGAGTATGTGATGTAACATGTGATTTTAGGACGTGATGGTAGAAGTGAATTTAATGGGAAGTAATGATGCAAAAACATTCATGAGAAAAATCACTGTGTTCACATGTGAATTTGACAACTTTATTTTGTATCAGGCCTATTTTCCAAAATACAGAAGACAGCCATGGGAACTAGAAAAAAGTTTCTTTTCTTTCAGGAGTCTACGTTCTAACGAGGGTAAAAAACTGTTACTTTTTACTTGTAGAGTACAGAAAGGTAATTACAGACTAGAAAGAGGCATAAGGACAGTAGAATTACATGATCAGAAAGCTGCTAATTTTATTTTAATGTTTTAGTTAGAATAAGAGGATGGATTATTATTAGAAATCAGTATCACTATGAAACTATGTGATTATAATCAGGGATCATTTACTGAACTGCACTTGGCTTTAAAACCTAAACATTCTTCTTTATAACTTAAACTGCTCCAATGGGAAGGAAGTCAATGTATGTCTCCATTCTCAAGCTAAACACTATGGATGAGAGTAGGGTACGTGGTCTGTGAGGACTCCTGGCATTTTTAGAAATGTGTTTATTAAGTATTTTACTATCTAGACATATGATAAATTGGTCATATCCACATAAGGCTATCCTTTATTTCTCTCCACCCCACCTCCTGGATAGCAGGGAGAATAGCACTAATATTTAATCTGCTACTTGCTCTGAAATGCTTATTTGGCTCTAGTTGGTTGATATGACTCATTTAGTGCTATTTTTATTTTATTTTATTTAGTGTTATTTTGAATGGTCTTGGATCTCTCCAATATTCACCCTTCTCTTTTAAAAGCAGCTTCTCTAAATGAGAGCAAGAACATTTATCAAATGGGATAAATGTATGTATTCAGAAGACATTGATGGCATAAACTCAATATTTACTCAAAGAATAGTGGAAACACCCTTCTAGAGTCTATGATTATGCAAACCACCGGCTGTCAAGTCAGAGAGCACCTGATTGTCCCCATAACTTATGTGCTAGTACTGCACAAGTGGCTACATCTTGTCTGACTGGGTGATTTTTGTAGCTTGCAAATCTACTGTTCACACTGTTGGTGACTTTCATCCACTAGCAGTTCACCTAGTGCTCACCAGCATTATTACATCAAGCCAGTAGGAAGATGGCTTCAATCTTAGTTTGAACTTGATTTCTCATCAGGACTTTTGGAACCTTATTTATAAAAAATTGAAATATTTTGAGTAAACATATTAATAATGTCTTACTACCACAGTAAATTGGAAGTTAAGCAACATCTCCATAGTAAATTGCTGATTTCTCTTATAATCTAGGAGCTCAGAAGGCACCTGAGGCCATACTTTCATGATCTGTTTATGCAAAAACCAAAGCATGATATTTATCATATGCAGAATTCTCAGCCAGATGTAGTGGTGTGTTCCTGTAATACCAGAACTTACCTGAGGCAGGAGGATAAGGAACCTTCTTTTTTTTCCAATTTTGTTTTTAGATAAATGGAAAGAAATGCTGAATACAGAAGGAATGAAAAATGGACAGAGTTTGGGCAATGATTACAGAATTAGAGAGTAATATATGCCCACCCAGTGTTCTGCTACACAGTAGAGTAAATGAAACAGCTTTTAACATTTCAAAATACCCACAAAAGAGGATTTTGGATGTTCTTGCCAAAAGTAAATAACAAGTATAACAAGTTGATAGATATGATAAATATTTGATTTGATAATGGTCAGGGTATCTATATATGGAAATATTATACCATATAGTATCCCATAAATATGCACAATATGGGTCAGTAGCAAACAAGTTTAATTGTTAAAGTGAGTGCCTTTTTTCCTCTTCATATTCCAAATTAACCAAAAAAAAACCCTGCTTTGTCTAGGACTTTCATAATTTCAATGCTAACAGGCCACCTAAATAACAAAATATAGTAATAATAAAATATTAAAATAGTAATATAAAAATAATTTTTGATAACTGAAAATGACTACTTTCCATTTCACAACTTCACACAGATCATGGCATCTTTGGAAGAAGAAAGGATCTGACTCTTGACCATTGCAATTATTATTACTTTTTAAAATCTTTAAAAATATTTTCAAACAATAACATGAATATTCACTAAGTTCTTCAGTTAGACTAGAGCTGGACAGTTGATTAGAGTTAGACACCATGAACCATGAAGGAGATCAAACTACTACACTGTTAATTTATTAGAAACATTTTATAAATATTTCATAAAATAGTATGAGTAATGTATGTTGATCAAAAGGGAATACATTTTAAAAACTGTAAATTTATGCAGACCTGGAGGTAGTCCCATAGGATACATTTATAACACTGAAAACATTAATTTTCAATAATGCCAGGTTTAAATTATGGTGAGAATTTAAGACATGTATGCTTCCATGGTATAATGCTCACTAGTCTGTCATGCTGAGATTTCCAAAATTATATCTTTAGCTATCACTCAATGACTCTCACTCCTTTGTTTGAAGGCCAGGTGAATTTGGGCCTTTACAAATATTTTGTATAACCGGGCATGGTGGAGCATGCCTTTAATCCCAGCACTTGGGATGCAGAGGTAGGAGGATAGCTGTGAGTTCGAGGTCAGCCTGAGACTACAGAGTGAATTCCAGGTCAGCATGGACTAGAGAGAGGCCCTACCTCGAAAAGAAAAGAAAAAGAAAGAAGAAAAAAAATTTAAAAATATTCTATTTATTTATTTATTTATTTATTTATTTATTTATTTATTTATTTATTTATTATGAGAAAAAAAGAATGAGAGAAAAAGGGAATGGACACACCAGGTCATTCTGCTACTACAAACGAACTCCAGATATATGTGCCATTTTGTGCATCTGGTTTTTCATGGGTATTGAGGAATGTAACCTGGGCCATCAGGCCTTGCAAACAGCAAACCTTTAACCACTGAGAAACCTCCCCAGCCCTTCTTGAGTCTTTTTGAGTTTCAATAATTAAGACAATGGACACAGAACATCAGCCACATCTAAAAATCTTGGCATCTCCAGTTGTTTTACTGCCGCATGGGTGCACACAATGTTAGATAAATTTCTGTAAAAATAGCTGAACATTGTTTAATTATATAGTTTCAAAATCTTCCTAGTTTGAATTATCTGATTTGAATTAATTAATTAATATTTGTATAGATGGCTGACTGCTTGGATTTCCTCAGTATAAGTCCTTCAACTCCTTGAAAGTGGAGCCTTGTCTCTTATAAAAACACCGCCTTTGTGGTAGTTGGAATGTAAAGTGTCTGTCATAGATTCATGTGTTTGCAATTGAGCCTCATACTCAAGCTCAAGAAGGTAGAGCCCTGTTGGTATTGCTTAAGGAGGGCACGGAGGACAAAGGGTTAAGAGGGTGTTGAATGAGGACAGAAATCCCAGTGGCTAACCCCAGTAGGCGTTTCCCTATCTCTACCCTCAAATCTGAGACTCCCAACCCCCAAAGAAGCATGCCACATAGACCCAGGTTCACACCCCAGCTGTGCCTAGAAGGTGGCAGTTCCTCTACCCCCACCATCTGATATGTGCCCAAGCTCACATCCACATGCAAAGCAGATATTCACAGGTTGATGATTTCTACCAATCTCCGTTGTCCATATATAACCCATAATGCTGCTATAATAAAATGGGATTTCTTATCATTGGATTATTTGCCATGGATGCTTCCCCCCCCCTCTATGCCCTTTATTCTCTCTGGAGAGATGAGCTGAACACACAGAGCTGTAACACTTCCCCGGGCCCATGGACATGCCTCCATGGGTGCCCAGTTTCGAGTCCCCCGCAGTGGAACTGTGTCACTGGGGTTGGATCTTGAAGATTATTAGCCCACTTCCAAGCCCAATACTTAGCCTACCTTTACCCATATGTGGCAAGAGATGAGCCAGATCCTGTTTATGCCATACTTTCCCTGCCATGATGAAACGTCTTCTCAAAACTGTAAGCCTGAAATAAACCCTCTCTTCCAATAAGGTGCTTTTGGTCAGGTGTTTTGTCCCAGTAAAGAGAAGTTATCTGCTACACTCTGTTTCTGAGGTTGTGTCTGGCTTGTACTTGGTAACTACCTGTTGAAGTGACAGAGAAAAATAAGTAAATCAATTCTGTGATCTTTCCAAACTACTTAAAAAGAATTCATGTCATTTTGTCCATAGTAAGCAGATCGAGATCCTAAACACTGAGTTACAAATACACTTTTAGACATTATTTGTTTACTCCAACAAAGGATGATTTTTAAAGGAATTGAGAACTATTGCCACCACATGTCTGTTTCCACAGTGAATGGCAAAGAGCCACATCTCTTAGGTAACACATCACTTTCTAGACAAATCCAATAATTGTGTTTTAACTTCCTCCTTAAGAATTCATTCTTTTCAGTTGTAATCATCTTGGCTCAAGAGGCTTAGGCATTTCTTTACTCCTGCAAAGGGTCCATGATTCATCACAAAAAAAAAAAAAAAGAAGAAGCTGGCCAGCACACATGGTACAAAGATTCCTCAGGGAAAAGTGCTACATAGCTAATTGATTTTCCAGTCAGTGTTCTTTCTATAAGTTACTTGTTTCCCCACTCCTCCAACTCCAAATAAAACTGAACTACAAAACATAACAAAGGAAACCCACCACAGTCATTCATTTAGGACATTTTGTTGCTGATGATTTTGTACCTTTAACTGAAACAAGTATGTGTTCATCTCAATGCTAAATGACCCATGCACAGAAAATGTGTGATTTTTTTCTAAAAGAATATACACATTACCGTTAGACTTTTTTGTGATCTCACATCAGACTAGAAAGGTAAATGCAACTAATGATTTCCTTGGCATTTAATGACTCTCTAGATTCAGAAGAGATTTCCTAGATCAGCTTCTCTATGAATTATGAATTGTGTAGAACAAAATTTATGATTTGCATGTGAAGGCCAGTGTGAACAAAGGACTGAAGATTGAGGGTAATTTTCAGACAGGTAAATGTGTTACATGAATTAATCTCTCTAAATTGTCATGAATCTTTTTTTTTATTAGAAAGAAAATCCAGGTGGAACATAAGAAAAATAAAGAGAACTCAGAGAGTAGGTTAGCACAGATGATGTGAATACTGACATTAACCAGCGTGACTTTGTCATTATCGGCCATTATTCTAAGATTGTCAGTGGCAGGCAAAGAGCTCAGATGGAATTTCAATTTTTTTGTAGTCAGTATGAAAAAAAATGCATATATTTTGTCTCTAAAAGTGTCACCCTTTCTTATAAATTGTTCATTATATTTGCTTAAACTTGGGAATTGGGAACTAAAGAAAACAGAATCGGAAAACATTAAATAAAGGTTGGAGAGTGTTTCTATAATGTGCATTTTAACATATTTGCAGTAGTCTTAAGCTTTGAAAAACAGAATAAATTAGTAAAAGATAGGATTTTTCCTAACAATTAAAGAAATAAGAAATGAAGGAAGGAAATAAAGGGAGGGAGTGAAAGAAAAAGATATTTTATATTCTGGAGTAGTATTTTTATGACCATGATTCAAAAATTGTTTGAAAGTTTGCTGGTATATAGATTATTTGCATGGACAGCAAATCCTCTTGCACAATACACGTGTTAACTTTTACTTACTTGACATTTTGTAGAGTATGAACTATTTGAATTCTGCATAAATGGAAGTTTGAGATGAATTAAAATTTTTCAGATCAAATGAAAAAGATAACTCTTAGCATTTGGATATCATAGCTCAATTATAATTTAATTCTATTAAAAACTTACACATATTATATATAACAATCAAAAAATCATTCAATTAAAAATGATCTCTTGCCATTACGAATGCATTAGACTTTACTGTTTCATTTTATAATTTTTAAAAATGCTAAGTAATGCAAATTCATGAATGAGTAAGCTTTCATGAATAAGCTTTTATAATAGAAAGGACATTTTTCTCTTTTTTATTTCCTAGAACTAGTATCAAAAATAGTTGCAGTTTGACATGCAGCACTTTAAGCCTGCACACTAACACATTATATCCTTTGTGTATTTGGTTTCTAATCCATTGTTATGTGGTTTCTAATATATATTTTAATCACCCTTCTTGCTTCCTCAAGCAAAACCACCAATTTACACTCCTCGACACAAAAAGGCAGAGATCAGTTAGTAATTCTGATCAGTTGAAGTCTTTTGTTAACACTTCATGTCACAAAATACGCTCACATGGTTGCATTATATACTACAACTGAAAAACCCAAATGGTAGCAGAGAGCATGCAGCTATCCTTAAAATAAAATGATAAAGAATTAAATACCTAATAATTGTTTTTTTTTTTAGTTTTCTGCAACTTTTTATTTGGAAAAAAATCCCTTGAAGTGTCTATTTTTTTTTATTCTGAAAGAGAAATAAGAATGATCTATAAAAGAACATGCAGTTCAATTACTAAAAATTGGAAGCAAAAAAGGACATTTTTCTTTTAAACGCATTCATTTTACAAGTGTGCAATATTCAATGATTTATTTTAATAGATTTTTCAACCTTTAGACTTTTATTTCAGTCGTATAATAGCAATAGTTTATGTGTCTTATAAGTGACTTTTTAGGCTTATATGACTTTCAGTGACACTGAACTAAATTACCCTTTCCTCCAAGTAGAATCTTTACCTCTGTCTTCCTCAAAATGAAAACTAAGCTTCGTTGACATAGTTTATTAAGTAGTAATGGAAGCATGTAAAATCACAGCAAAGCTATGTATGGAACAAGGTACCATGGGTTGTAAAGTAGAGAAGATTAGTGGAAACCTTTGCCATCCTTAAGGAAGATTATTATCTGTGGTCAAACTTGAACAGTGCAAGAATCAAGTGAGCCAATATGAGGGGACCTTGACCAGGATAGCTAACTGATTTCGTCCCTCTTCCCTGTCCAAATTATACTATTTATAAGACTGTGCTACAGTGGCATCTTTGAATTTTATTTAATTAATTAATTTATTTGTGTGTGTGTGTGTGTGTGTGTGTGTGTGTGTGTGTGTGTGTGTAAACATGCCAGGCTCTCTTGCTATTTCAAATGAAATCCAGATGAACCCACTTAGGTTTACATAGGTGCTGAGCAATCCAACCTGCGTTGGCAGGCTTTGCAAACAGGATCCTCTAACATCTTTGTATCCCAGGATCCTTGGTTTTTAACATTTTTATTATCTATAGAATGAGTCTAAAGAAGCTCAAGGTGCTCCACCATACTCATTGCCTCATCAGCCCTCTCAGAAGTTAAAGAGGAACCGTTATAAGAGGATATGGGAGAAAGAGAAGAAATCAGCATTCCTCAGGGACAGAAGCAGAAGGGATCCAAGAAAATCAAAGCAAAGAAGAGGTAGTAGAGTGACAGTATGGCGGGAGGAGAGATCAGGGAAGAAAAGAAACTAGAAAGAGATGGTTGACCCTGTTTTTCTTATCTAGTTTCTCAGTTCCTCAGGAAAAAAAGAAAACCTGAAGAACAGTATAACAATTTGTTTACAAACTATGGTGCACGGTAGATTTAGTCTTTGTAAGATATTCTTTGGAGCTTCAACAAATTCTTGATGGTGAATTTGTAGGACACTGGAGGTTTTGAGACTTTGGTCACATTTCAGGAACAGATAAATGTGAAGAACAATTTTTTTTTTTTTGTCTAAGATGCTGTGGTAATTTGAACAAATGTCCCCCAATAGATTCCAAAGTTTATTAAAGTTTTTCTCCAACTGACTGGCTGGAGGGTTTGTCCCCTTGGAGGGTTCCTAAGGTCTATCCCTAAGCTGTTTCTGAGGTAGGTCTGAAATTCCTGGTTTACTTATGCAAAGAGGAGTCTGAGTTCAAGCCTGGGGTTCCTTCCCTTTGCCTGTTAGAGGGGACTTGCTTGCTTTTGGAGTTGCTGGTGATGGGTTTCATTCTCTGCTTGGATCCATGAAAGAGGCAGTCTCTTTCACTGTTATGGAATTTTCCCTGGATCTATAACTTCAATCAATTCTTTCTTCCCATAATTGTGCCTGGTTTGGAGGTTCATCTCAGCAGCATGTGACTGACTAGGACAGACACAGTTCTTTCACAAAGACAAGGAATATTGGGTTTAATCAAAATTCTTTCTTGGGGAGAAAGATGAGCTGAAAATTGTGTCTTGTATTTCTTTGTCTTTGCTGAACTACAACAATGGTGCATGTTTAAAAGCATTTAGATTTTTTTCCCCCCTTGGGAGGAAGAGATTTCTGGTTTTAACTTCCAAAACTGTAATAGTCACTTAGTACTTTGGAGAAATGCCACTGTGTTCAGGAACTTTAGGAACTATGTTCTCAGAAACAGAAATCAGGATAAGGCAAGTAGGCTCATAATTACCTTAAAGCACTTGCATTCTTCTTAGGACCTCCTGGAGTGTCTCTGGATGTTGTGGCTGTGTGGTCTGGTTGCCACTCATTAGAGCTTTACATGGCATCAATGGAATCATGCTTTGTAAGCCTCTTGCTAGTATATTTCTCTCTTGCTTACTCTCTGTAATGTTCTACTTGACCAGAGTTTAGACTCCCATCACCCTTTGTTCCCTGAATACAATCTTAGAAATAAGCAAAAAAGGCTCTTGAGAGCCAAAAATATCTTCCATGTCCCTGGACTAAAGCCATAAGACTTTCCTTCTTACAGGCTATGCACTTTCATTAGAGACTATTTATTATTGCTTAAACAAGGTCATAATAATTGTGGCTTTTCTGGTTTCCTGGCTCAGAGTAGATTAAAAGTGACAAGGAGAATGGAGAAAAAAATGTTAAGAATCTGACAAACTAGCAGCAAGGAAGCAATAGCTGTTAGATAGGGATGGAGAGAATTAAGAAGTGAACTCAGAACTGGGCATTTTACAGAATATGCGGGGAGAGAGATCTGTAATAATGGCAGCCATAAGAATTCATGATGAATGTCAGTCACTTAGAAGCCAGGAAGCTGGATTTTAATTGCAATCTTGCCATAATATGTGGGACTTCGATGAGTCATTTTCTTTGCTAAAGCCTTCTTATTTGTAAGACTTGGGATTTTGAAGCAATAAACTCAAAGCTCTTCTTGACTGTGAGTTTTATAATTTTATATAGTGATAAAAAATTTTATACCAAAGGTTCAGAATATCTCTAATGAAAAGCAACTTTATTTTTTGATAGGATGGAAGGTTTTTTTATTTTTATTATTTACTATTTTTTATCCAAAATTATATACACTCAATGAGCAAATAATGTATTGCTGTCCCCAATTCCCTGATTTCCCTCTTCCCTGTCCCCAATCAGCTGGGTATCCTCCTCTATGGGTAAACTGGGTCAGTCCATGGGATAGGAGGTTATGGATAGCCTAGGAATCAACCTGGTTCCACTCCCCTTTGTATGTTGTTACTGAGGGAGGCAATGTCTCTGGATATTCTCCTCCATCATGGCTCTTACAATCATCCCCCCCTTCCGCTCAGTTCCCTGAATCATGGTGGGTGAGTATTAAGTCTCATTTACTGTTGAGGTCTTAGGGGGTGTCTGCCACTTCTGCTTTAGGTTGTGTTGAAAATCGTTGGTGTCTGTCTGTCTATCCTGGGTTGACTGATTGGCTGTAGTTATAGGTCTCTTGCTTATCCCACCACTTTCTGCGAGGTTCCATGTAGGTCTGGGGTGGCTCATTTCTTGCCAGGATGTCAGCTATTGGCCTGCTGCTCATTGGTAGGATTGGAAAGACCACAGCTCTCTCACTGCTTTCTGAAAAATACAAACAGAATCTCCATTGGAGAGTGGGATCAGTATAAGTTAACTGAGATGCACATTTCTGAATTGGCTAGATTGTATTGTGAGTAGCCTCTTTGTAAATCACTTGTAAAGTGAATTTCTCTTTGGGGCCCAAGATTTTGGTTCCTAGTGTATTTTGCCCTAAGTCCCCAATTCTAGTTAAGGGCTCCTTGTCAATGAGTGGATTACTTGGCCAAATTAAAAACTATTGATTACCTCCCCTAGGCTTTGGCTCCTCCATTGCTCAAGTGTTTGTGTCTTGGTTCGCTGTTTTCTCCCAGTAGGAAGTGTGTTCAGCCTACTCATGCCTGTGTTTCATATCATTGGTCTCTGTTTACTCCAACTATCATTGACCAGTTTCTGCTAGCAGCTTATGTAATGCCTTTCAGCACGGAACTATCATCTGGGGGCTGGTTAGTATTCTGGACCTTGTAGGGTCTCTCAATGCTGATAGATGGTTTCTTCAGCAATAGGATCTTGCCTCAGTTCTGGGGTGAGTATTCAAGAGCTTTGACAGAATCCTGTCTTGTTTTTGGGACCTCATGGGTCACTTTGGTCAACAGCTCAGTGAGGGAAGGAGCCAGTGACTGGGACCAGGAGTTGTTGTCAGATTGATCAATTTTTCATGGGCTTATCCAAAATAAAAAATATGCGCTGGCACATTTTGCCTAGCATGTTGGTGCTGGATCACACTACATCCATGTATGAATGAGGAGGATTGTTGATGAACATTCTTTTCCTGCAGCCTGCACAGTACCTTCCATCACTAGGAAATCCAGACAGCAGGGACAGTGCTTCTAGCTCTGTCTAAATCTTATTTCTCAATGTTCTATAATCAAAGCATGCTATTTCTTCAGCAACAGAATCTTACCATTAAGTTCTGGAGCAAAACCAATAACAGTGGCAAAACCCTTTTTAATTTTGAGGGCCTAATGGGCCTCCATAACCAATGATTCTTAAGATAGGCCATCCCTGACACTATGATTTTTTTCATATTTACTGTCAATAATTAGATGCTATGCATGAGCAAATCTTATGGTGGTACCCCTGTTTCTCTCCTACCTGTCCCCAACCCATGGGTATCCTATTCAATGGACTTTCTGGGTCATTCCATGGGGTAGGGGGTTGTGGAAAGTACAGGAGATACCAAATTTTGTTTTTTCTTTGTAGATTGTTGCTGACACTGTGATTTTTATGTAACAACTTTATGGCATATCTTTCCTCACCCATGTAGGATATCTTCCTTTAAGTTCTTCCACTGTTATCTTTACTGTCCTCCCAAGATGCTTTTCAAATCCCCTAAGAGACCATGAGATTAGCACTTTATCATTTATAAAACCTTATATAATTCTAGTATAAAACCTTTTTTAAAGAGGGTATACAGGATCTCTGAAGGCCCATCACCATTCATTCCAAACAGGCATTAGTTGCTTTCAGGAGCCAGCGGCTAAATTGATACAAAAGAACATCAGAAAGGTCCAATACATCATGAAGATATTCCATTGCTTGCATCAACTGTTTTCTCAAAAGGGCAATACTGGGAACATCACCATGGATGTTAGTGTCTACACCGTCTAGCCTGCCATTATCTGTAGACATATTCCATAAGCGATTCTCTGCAGTATTCTCACTGGGCTGCCTTGCATCTCTCCACCCATGATGGGCTCAGCAAAACCCAATCAAGCTGGTTGGTACAATCCAGGGCCTAGGGGGAGTGAGGCTGAACTTCAGCCTTCTGTCAGGTCAGCTCATTGGGTTGGATTACCCCATCTCCTTCTTTGACAGGTTCCAAGGAGCTGGCATTGAGGCTTCAGCCTCCTTGTTCATTGTCTTTCCATCAGTCACACCTGGCTGTTACTTTCAGGCTAGGTAAACTATTTCTACCTCCTGCACACATTTTTTTTCAGCATACAGGGGGGCACAGTTCCCCTTGCCAGTTCCAGCTTCCCCTTGCCAGTATTTGGCACACCTTCCTGCTGCTGTTTGCAGTGCTGTGGCAGAGGTGATGTCCAGCCCTCTGCTCATGCCATCGTTTTCCCTGCCAGAATGGAGTCTCCCCTCGAGTCCATAAGCCAAATAAACCCATTTCTCTACAAGCCACTTTTGTTTGGGTTCTTTTTACGCAGCAACAAGAAAGCTGACTGCAACACCTTATAAACCTTAACAGTGTCCACTTTAGTTTGCCAACTCACCAATCCCCTATGTGTCATTGTAAGGGACTTAACACATTCTCTAATCCTCCAAGCCTTTTCATAGCATCCCCACATGGCTGTGGTGGATCTTACTCACTAAGCTTACATGCCACTTCATACCACATGCAGGAAGTGGGACTCCTTGGGATACCTCCCACACACATTCTTCCTGTTCATGGCCATATGTGTGTGTGTGTGTGTGTGTGTGTGTGTGTGTGTGTGTGTGTGTGTGTGTACCCATAGCAAGATCCACACAACCACAACTACCACCAGAAGACACATCACACAGGGAAGGATGGACAGATCAGGAGTTCCCATATAGTTGCTCTTTCCTCATCCTCAGTTGCATGCCTTGCTACCCATAGCCAGGTCCATGCAGTCACTCCTCCCAAATTTGTCTTTGTTTGTCTTGCCTCAGGTTGGTGGTTGAGTGTTTTAGTTAAGTGTTTCCCTGGGGTTACACAAACACATGTCTTCTCCCCAGATAGGTCCCAGATGTCAAACCAAAGGACAATTGCACTGGAACCAGTTTTGGTGAACTAGGGAGTTTATTGGGGTCACTTACAGAGCATGGTGAAGAGGATTTGACAGGAGGAATAGATGACTTGAAAGCTTGAAAGCATCATCAAGAATCCTGCCTCAGCATTGGTGCTGCACTCCTGTAGCACACTGCATAACCAGCTAGGAGTTCAGCTGGTCTGAAAGTCAGTACACACTAAACAACTTGATGTTAGCTCAACTGGAGAGTCTCAAGCACACTGAACCTCTTGTAGGCAGCCCAATCAGAGTCATTCCTTAGGGTGGCATCTTGCAACCCTTTCCAAGACTTGTTGACTTCCTGAGTTTCCTGGAACTTTCTTACTCTGCCATCCCACCCCCAGGAAGGAATGTTTCAGCAACCTTTGAGTTTAAAGTCTCCCCAACTTGACTTGGAGAATCAGAGCCCCTATTCCTCTCCTCAATTAGGAAATACCTGCTAACCAACAATAAGTAAGTAAGTAAATAAATAAACCTGTGATACTGAAAGTGAATAATTACCAAGGTTTCCAACAAGCATAATTTATGGGTAAACACCAACCACAAATCAGCAAAGGCTCTGAGGTCACAAAATAGACCATAGATGGCAAAAAGTTAGAAATATCAAGGAGAAAATCAGATATAAGAGAGTAACTTGGCAGCATTACTGCAGAAATTCTAGAAGAAAGTTCTAGCAACTCCTGCTGCTAAGATTCTTGATCCCCTTCCAGTTCTGGGTATTTATTGTCCAAATATGTGAATGTTTCTTGTATAATGTCACATGTTCTATTAAAAAAACTTTATAAAATATTTATTTTAGGGAGAGAGAGAGAGAGAGAGAGAGAGAGAGAGAGAGAGAGAGAGAGAGAGAGAGAGAGAGAGACTACAGGGTCTCCTGGCACTGTGAATAAACTCCAGATGAATGCATGACTGTGCATATGGCTTTATACAGGCACTGGGCAATCTAACCTGATCATTATGCTTTGTTGATAAGCACCCTTAACCATTGATCATTCTCCCCAGTTCAACAATTTTTGAGCTTATTCAAGTAAGTGCCTGTTCTAGTAGCATAAAGAAGTTAATTTACAAACTGACCATTAACCAGATGTATAATCTCTCTCAGCTTTGAAAATTTCACTTTTTTTAAAAATTTCACCTTTTGAATAAGGAAGTAGTTCTACTCTTTGGGAATAAGTTGCCATACCCTGCCTAACTCTACATTTATTGTGTCATATATCTCACACATGCCCAGGTTTTGTTTAATGGGTATTGACAAAGTAAATGAATGTTGATGGCAATAAGAGGAATATGAAGTACTAAATTTAAAATTATGTCTGATTGATTTGTCATTACTTGTGTCAGTCAGTATTATTTCAGCTTGGTAGTATTCACTGTCTTCATTATTATTCACAAATTGAATAACTTGACACACAGAAATTCAAACAATACAAAACAAAATGAGGCAATACAGCTAGAATGTTTCCACATCAACACCATGGGAAAGTGGGATTGTCTGGAATGAATGTACCCAGTGAAAATGTTAAGCTTACAAGCAATTCATTTATAATAATTTTGGAGGGGGCATTATGATGATAAGGAAATTAATTTAAAATATCATGAGGCATCCTTTGAAATAACTGGAACTACATTTTTCTTCAATGACTAGAAAAGTGAATTAGTCCAAAAGTGATAATATTGAGTATATGCCTTCTTTACTAAATTGTTACCAGTGAGAAAATACAATTGTCACTCCTTTAAATGCAGCCATTACATCATTAACTAATTATCTGTCAGGTACAATGACTGAGTTCAAAGTTGGGATAGAATGGGAATTAGAATAGCAATAGAAATTATACACTAAAAATTCCCACTTAAAATTATGTTTGTTCTCCAATACTGACCTAAGTTTCTTTTCTTCTTAGTATTAAAGTCTTAAGTTTTAGCCATGCATGTAGACATTCTGACTAATATAGTTTACTTTTCCAACCATCCTCTTCAGCTCAATGGGACTATGTAATTAAACGATGACTGGGTAGGATGTAAATGAAAGTGAATGCGAGTCTTCAGTTCACATTTATTATGAGATATCGGGTACTGCATGTATAAGCTGTCTACACATTTTCTTGGTCCTGCAGGTTAAAAGATGGCTATTAATGGCTAGCACCCCTTCTTGGACCATAAAGCAAGGTTCCCAGACAGCCCTACCAACTGGGGATCAAGTGTATAAATACATAAACTTGAGGGTGGCATTTTATATTTGAACTACAACAATTTTTCCTAAAGTTTCGGATAATGAATAGAGAGTTCCCACTAAATTATATGTCATCTTTTGTGTGACTTGTTTTACTTATATAATGCTGTTGAGATAGCTAGCATGGTTTGTAACAGTTCATCCATTTTTGTTGTTGAGTTGAATTGCATATTGACTCTGACAGCAATTGTTTACAAGTCCTTGTATAGTTATGTGGTTTCATTTATGCTCATAAAATACCCAGGACTGTAATCGTTGAATCATATGATCAAGGATATTGCAGAAGGAAAAAGTAAACTAAGCAATCTCTATCTATTTATCTGTCATCTGACTCTATTTTCTATGTATCTGTCCATGTAGCTACTGTCTTCATGTAGAAATATGTTTTAAGGTTTTAGAATATGATTGCATGATTTTGGGGGATTTCGACTCCAAAATATCCAGAAGAGACTGGTAGGCTGGAGACAAAAGAATGATGTTGCTGAAGACCACCTGGAGAATTCTTTGTTCTTTAGGACATGTAAGTTGCTTTATACTTTGCTTAAGCTTACATTAACAAGGTCATTTCATATATGGAAAAAATCTACTTTACTGAAAGTCTACTTATTTAAATGTTGACTTCACTTAAAAATCACAGAAATATCTGTATTAATCTTTGCATGAATATATAGTGTTTCAAATAAAGTTAACCAATTATTTAATGGTAGAGATCTACCACAATTTATCTATTTTTCCTGTTGCTAAAAGCAGTTTAGTTTTGACTTATTACAAATAAATACTTTGAGAGCAATTGTTTACAAGTCCTTGTATAGTTATATGGTTTCATTTATATTGATAAAATACCCCAGAGTATTATTGTTGAGTCATATGGTCAAGCTGCATACTTAAGCTTAAGTTTTATTTTACTTTGCCTCATGTTGTTACCAATATTTGGCAAAAACAGTTTTGCTATTTGGACATTGTAGTGTGCAGTAGCATCAAACGGTGACTTAATTTGATTTTTTCTCATGATTAAGCTCATTTTGATATACTTATTTGCTTACTTTTTAGTTGTTTTCTTTTTACTGAATTTTAAGAGTTCTAATTTTATATGTAGATGTCAATTATTTAGCAGATATATGTATTATGACTATTTTCTATCAGTTTCAGCTTTTGTTTTAAGCATGAAGACTGGAAGTATTTAACTTTAGCAAAGCCCAAGAAATCATTCCTATAT
>PVHP010007136.1:34252-58005 GCA_004024765.1 Zapus hudsonius
GTGTGTGTGTGTGTGTGTGTGTGTGTGTGTGTGTGTGTGCTAGACAAGTACTCTTTCACTAAGTTACATCCATGCCCCTTGATGCTTTGAAACAGGCTTGAGCCATGAAGCCCAAGGTGGCCTTGAGGTTTGAGTCCTCCTGCTTCAGCCTCACAAGTGTTGTATTGTAGGTATATTTTACTATACAAAGCCAGATTTTTATTGGATGTCTTGTACTTTTTTTCTGCTCTAAAATACCTTTGCTTAAATCAAATTGACAGAGATATAATCTTGTTTTATCCGAATAGTTTTATACATATATAATCTAATTTGGGTAAACTTTTATCTACCTTTTATGGTAAGCATTCACTTTTCTTTCAGTGATATTCAGTTCTCCCAGTAATATATGCTGGACAAACTATTATTCTATACTGAATTTCTTTGGAAAGAAGTCAATCAACCATACACATAGATGTTTACTATTTGTAATTGTTTGATGACCCATTAATCTTTCATTATAGTTATAGCAAGCTACTTTAAAGTTGCCTATGTATTTTTAAATTACAAGGATACACATTTCTACTTATGTTTTGAAATAAAAATTTCTATGCTGTTTATATCTATTCCTTCTTATTAATAAATAATATTTCATTGCTTAGATATGCTACAATTTTGTCTACTTATTCATCAGAAAATTTAAATATGTTACTTTTTCTTTTGGAAAAAGAACATAAGAAGATTGATGTAATGTATGTTTGTGTACTGGTTTTGTGTACATTTGCATTTATTTCTTTGGGGTAAATACAGAGCAGTAGAATCATGTTGTGTGTATGTATGAGTTTGATGGGATTTCTTATTGCTGAAGTGGCTGGGGAATTGAAACCTGAGTG
Source organism: Zapus hudsonius (assembly GCA_004024765.1). Lineage (NCBI taxonomy): Eukaryota > Metazoa > Chordata > Mammalia > Rodentia > Dipodidae > Zapus > Zapus hudsonius. The sequence continues at coordinate 35,122 of PVHP010007136.1, forward strand.
AGGAAACTTTACAAGCACATGGCTTTAATTGCTGAGCCATCTCTTTAGCCCTTGATCTCAAGAATTTTAACCTTAGATCCTCATGACTGTGAGCTGTTTTCTTCACATTACTAATAAATTCTTTCATATAATTTATTTAAATGAAATGATTATCTACAAAAATATAATTTCAACTTTGTGCTGCTTCTACTACTGGAAATTAGATGAATAATGAACAACTTTCTTCTTTCTGTTCTCAACATTACCCAACAAACCACCCTTAGAATGTAGTCTTAATAATTATTTCTAGTCCCTTTCCCCAAGGGAAATTAAACCTACATTATGTGACAAAGACAATGAACAAGCTCTCTTCAGCTCATTTGCATAGCAAATAAGTTGCAGAAGGAATGATTGGGAAAATGGAGAGTCAGGAGTTTAAGTGGGTGTGTGAAATATTGAAGACACATTCTCTCAGTGTCAGTAACCACTACACATATTTGTTAGGAAGACCTGAAGACCAGTGGACAGTGTCCCATATCCCTGAGAACAGCTATTGAGGACATCATCTTGATTTGTTTGGGGGTATAGTGAAAGACTGGCAGGAACAGCTACAGAAAGTAAATGGGATTGTAGCGGAGGTAGTGTATTACTCAGGATTCTCTAGAGGAACAGAACCAATAGAATGAACTGGATTAAAAAGGGAATTTAATGGCTTTGTTTATGGCAGTCCAGCAATAGCAGTCTGCAGGCCTGAGAATCAAAGAAGCCAGTAGATGCTCAGTCCACATGCCTGGATGCCTCAGCAGTCCCAATCCAGCACTGACAGCCTGAAGGCTTTCTAGAGACACAATTGTCTTCAGTACACATTGGAATGCTGAGGAAACTTCGTTTCAATGGCAACAAAGGAAAGCAGAAGAGGAAAGAAGCAAATGTAAGTGAAGACACTGCCAGCAAGGCGTGCTGGCAGCAAGGCAGGAGAAAGAGACTGTTTTCTCCCAGAGCTTCCTAATAAAAAGTTTACCATCAGAAGGGCTTCACACTCTAGGGAAAGGGCTCACTCTGAGAAAAGTATATCATCCTTCAATTAATTCTTCCCAGAAGAAACCTCAGAATCCCAACCAGCAATGTTCATGGATTCCTAAACAGACTATGTTGATAACATAATAAACCATCACATGTAGTGACCATCAAGGATTGGGAATATCTCAGCTATCATGATATCTCAGCTATCATGTGGCAAATAAAATTCCACACTTTGGTATAAACTTTCTGTCTGATGCTTCTACTAATAAATTGTAAGTATATCTTGATTTATGATTTTCCTTCATTTTATTAATATAAAAACTTCACAAAACTGTTAACAAATTGTATGTCACAGGATTTCCTTTTTTAATATTTATTAAATTCTTTTATATTTAGATATTTTAAAAGCTGTCATAGATATTTGGAATTTTCTTTGGTATATTGCGAAAAGATAAAAATAATGCTCATCTTGAGTTTGGTAAAATTACAAGTGAGGAAATGTGTTTTCCTTAAATATTTTTGTATGATGTTCGCTAACCCAGACTTCTACTGGAACAGAGTGTTTAGGCCGAGTCTTCATCTTTATAAAGATTCAAGCTTCTTTCAATATTTTAAAAAATGTTCATTTCTTTGCAAGTAGAGAGAGATATAAGACAGCAAGATAGACAGAATTGATTAACCATGGCCTCCAGCTTCTACAACTGGACTCCAGATGCGCACACCACTTTGTGAAAATTGAAAATGGCTTTTTATGTGAGTTTTGGGGAATCAAACTCAGGTCATTAGGCTTTGCAGATAAGTACCTTAAAACCCTCACTATTCATCACAATTCACATAAAAATTTGAAATTTTAAATGGATAAAAATGCATTTTGAATCTTCTAAAAGGAATTCCATTTGGGGTTACCTCTATTTCAATCCAAATTCCCATAGCTAAAAAAAAAATAACCTTATTAAAAGAAGAATTAACAGTAACTGGGCCCAATCAATTAGAATAATGTGTTTCTCTTGACATTAAAATTTTACAATACAACAAACTAATGGCCCTCAGAAGCATATAGGATATTCAATCTTCGAAAATCTTTAGAGTAAATTCTACTTTATCAACTCCTATTATGGATAATTAATGATTTTAGAATAATTTTGCTTATTCAGTTGTATTAAAAAATCAGTCTTCAACGATATCATTCTTGTTGTTTTATATCTTTAGTGCTCATATTTCTTGATTAAACAAATAAGGTGACCAACAGGGCAAATTCCCAAGAATTTCTCAATGTTAATAATATATTTTATCAATAAAATTTAAATGGACAATATTCCAAAGTATTTTCCCATTTCCCTTTCTAAAAATAAACAAAGTATCAAAATATTTTTATTCCCACAGCCTAGAAATACTGATCTGTCACAAATCCAACCTTTTGTTTCTATTCCTGTTACTACTAATATTTGGTGTACAGGAAAAATCTATATTATTTAAATCCAATTTATAGTGTTACTATACTGTTATCTGAATTCTTCTACAATATACTTTTCATTTGCTCCCTCAAACTGAAACCTAAAATAATACCCATATAATGGGATAAGTGACATTATTATTCTTTAGTAGGAATTACAATGATTTTAGATATTAAGCACTCATCGTTTTGAAAATTAAAACTATTCATTACATTTAGTGGAATTTAACTAAAAAACAAAAACCTAGAATTAAAAATGATAAATTATTTAAAACACTCCCCATATCAAATAAAGTATTTCACAGAGAATAAATAACTATAGAAACTGGGGGAAATCCATACTCAATATTGTTTTATATTGGTTAAAATATCTTTCCCTCATTTGCTGGCTTTACTTCATTAGAATATACTATGTTTTTTTTGTTATATTATATTTAGGCATAATACTCCTATATTAATTATATAACACTTGTAAATGTTATGAACATAGACCTCTGATATTGGGATTTTAAAAATCTATTTTTATATATTTATTTATTGAGAGGAGGGGGGACTGGGTATGTCAGCTGCTGCAAATGAGCTCCAGATGCATGCACCGCTGTTCATCTGCCTAAGGGTACTGGGCTTTGCAGGCAAGTGCCTTAATTGCTGAGAAACCTCTCCAGTGCCTGTGATTCTGTCTTTTCAAAGTCTTTAAGGTGTCTCTTTCCACATAGTGGATACTGCATCTCTGAGCACCTGTTAAATTGTACTTATAAAAGAGAAGGTGTTGATGGTGGATGAAACATACATCAAACAGTAAGATGGGTATTGGGAATGGAGAAAAAAATATATTGTCACACTTCCCTTTTTCAACGACATCTTTTTGGAAAAGCTTACCTGGGCTCATTTCAAATAGTGAATATTGCATTATCAATTATAAGGAAGTTGCAGTTTATCTGAGATTTATTTTCGATTAATTTTTGTTTTATGCATTGTGGTGCACCTGTATTTGGTGCATACATGTTTATGATTGTGATATCTTTTTGTTGTATCATTCTCTTAATGACTAAGAAGTGGCCTTCCTTGTCCATTTTAATTAATTTTAAAGTCTATTTTGTCAAGATATTAGAATAGCCACTCCTGCTTGTTTTTTATTTCCATTTGCTTGGAATATCATTTTCCATCCTTTCACTCTGAGGAGGTTTTTAATCCTTAGAGGTGAGGTGGGTTTCTTGGAGGCAACAAATGGAAGGGTCCTTTTTTCTGATCCATTCTGCTAGCCTGTGTCTTTTTATGGGAGTGTTGAGACCATTAATATTCAAAGTTATAACTGTGAGACTTGACTCAATACCTGCCATGATAAAGGGTTTATAAGATTCTGTGCCTCATATGTTGTTTTGTCACCTCTAGGTTTGATTATCATGCCAACCTCTAGAGGACTCTTGGGATTGGATGTTTGGTTCTATTCTGTGGAATATTTCATGCAGAATTCTCTGTTGGTTTGGTTTTGTGTACATGTAGTTGTAGAGTTGAATTTTATCATTGAATGTTTTCCTTCTTCCTTTCATTATTAGGGAAATTTTGCAGGGTACATTAGTTTGGGTTGAAAGCCATAGTGACTGAGACTTTGAATCACTCCATTCCAAGCCCTTCTTGCTTTCCTGGTTTCTATGAAGAAGTCAGATGTGACTCTGATGGGTTTGCCTTTATATGTGATTTGCTGTTTTGCCCTCACTGCTTTTAGAATCCTCTCTTTGCTTTCAATGTTTAGGGTTTTCACTATAATGTGTCTTGGGGAAGTTCTTCTTTGGTCCACTCTGTTTGGTGTTCTGTGTGCTTCCTGTGCCTGAATGGGACTCTCTTTTGCTAAACAGGGAAGTTTTATTCAATTATTTTGTTGAACATATTCTCTATGCCTTTTGTCTGACTTTCTTCCCCCTCTGGTATACCCATGATCCGGAGATTTGCTCTCTTAAGGGTATCCCAAAGATCTCTCATATTTTGTTCACATGCTTTTTTGAACCTATTCAGATTTTTGATTTCCCTATCATTCTCTTCTGCTTTATCTTCCACATCTGAGGATCTGTCTTCCCAATTATTGACTCTAGTACTGAGGGATTCTAGAGAGATTTTTTAAATTTCCATTTGGTTCTTGTTTTCTGATATAGCTTTTTTAATTGTGTCTATCTTTATGTTGAATTGTGTTTTCATTTCAAGGTTTGACTTACTTATTGCTTCCTGATACTCATTTGTGTATTTGCTTATGTCTTCTTTCAGTTTGGTTAGCCGATTCTTGAGTTCTTCTGTTTGCTGATTTGCCTTTAGTTCAGACACTGATTTACCTAATTCCATATGTTTCTACTCAATTATATTAAGCCTGGTGGCAAAGCTTGTGAGTTGGCTCTGTACCATTGCTCAGTGATTTTCCATACTTGCTTCTATTTCCATCTTTAGCCTCTTCATTGGGTCCATGTCACTTTTATTCAGACTTAGTGTCATCTCATCATGTGCTTGCATCTGTTCTCCCTCTTTCATATTGACTTCCCAATTGGGACTTGTTGGGTTTGTGTGTGGCACTCAGCTGGTATGTTCTTCTTGCATTGTACTCTGCAAATTGTGGATCCACTTGGAAGCGTTAGGGGCATCCTTGTGTTGAGGTCCCCTCTGTGGTGGGTGCAGGGTGGGTTCTGCATTTCACAGGCAAGGTTGGGCACTCACTTGGTCTCTCTGGGAGTGTATGTGTCATAAAATATGCTGCTGGCCTGACCTGTGTTCTGGGGCCAGTGGTTGGGGCTTAGTGTGCCCTCAATCCTGTGCCAGTGCTGGCTAGTGTGAATTCAATGCACCCACAGACAGAAGCAGTTGCCTGAATGTGTATGCAAAGGGCTGTAGGTGGGGTGCACCCTCAGAATGGAGCCTGCTGGCAAGGGTACATGCTGTACTGTGCTCCTACGGCAGGAGCCTACAGAATAGGTCATGTGCAGTACTGTGTTCTGTGCTGGGGAGCGCCTTCTAGGCTGGTGCGGGAGCTGGGGAGGGAGTGTGTCTTGGGTAGGGGCCAGCTGGGTTCTGGGGTCTGGAACCCAGTTGGAAACTCAAACCTTTACGTGGAGTGTCCTGGCAAAGCTGCTACTCCTTGGCCATGTTGCTCCATCCCTCTATATCATTCATTGATTTTAAGTTAGTATACAAAGTAATGACTATATTTCACTTTACTTTGTTTTTATTCATTCTTCCTCCCCATCCCTGAGTCCCTCTTGCAGGTCCTCTGACTCTTGTGGAATATTATCTCTTTCTGCTTTTATGTCTTTGTCTCCCACCTTTCCCCTCTTACTTGGCAATTCTCCAGTGGTAAAGTTAAGCTCCGAGTAAGATGCTGTATGAAGAAGAGTTAAGTAATAGGAGAGGATGTGCATGAATGCAAATAAAATGAGAAAAAAAGACTGTCATCTGAAAACAAGGATGATATTACTATTTATTGAAGAATTTGTTGATCAAATTAAGATTTACTTAGAATTGGTGATTTGTGTGCAAGCTTCTCTCTCTCTCTCTCTCTCTCTCTCTCTCTCTCTCTCTCTCTCTCTCTGTGTGTGTGTGTGTGTGTTTGCTTGTATCACAAGGGAATTACATATTTTGAGCTCATTCTCATTTCCACATGAAGAAAGCATATTATTGTTTTATTTTCATTGTATAAATACAGATGTACAAATATCTCTCTGTACATTCATATACTCTTTACACACATACATTCCAATAATAGTTGTAAACATTGATTCTTTAATGCTAAATTTCCATTTTTTAATTACATGTCTGTGCTTGTGTATAAATGTTTCTAACATTTTAGAATAATATTTAATCATGAAAGTTCCTTTTGTAATATCAGTCATTTTGTTCAATTAAATAATATATGTATGATGTTCTGTTTCATGAACACTGTGTCCTTGACTATTTCTATTAATTTATTCTCTGGAAAAAATCTTCAATTTATAACATGGACTTAATAAGCTCATTATATTTAAATAAGTGTTTCTGAAGATTTTGTTCTTCAGAAAAAATAGAATTAATGAAGATCTTGGGAATTAGAATAAAAGACCCATCATTAAAATCCATTAGTTTTATTCAACTGAAATTGATGTCTGAAATTACATATTGTTGTAAATATTTATATTTCTATGTAGTGATAATTATATAATTTGTTAATTCCATGTAAGTAGCTAAATAGGTAGATCAAGGACATAAACTTACTGTTAATAATTTATTTTTCATTAGCCATTATCAAATGTTTCTTTCACATCAAAACTATGATGAGAATATTCTTTAAACACTATCACTGTATCATTTTCTTTCATTATCTGGCATTCCACTACATCACTTTTTAATTGCTAGTACCTTAACTGAAAATGTTTTCAGCACAGCTGTAGACCTGCAAATGTATGCTAAATATTTACTAAAAGCACAATGCATTGTTCTGTGGATTCTTTTCTTTCCTGGATTTGAACCTAAAATCGTTATGAGTTTTGAACACTTCTAACAGTATATAGAGAAATAATCTAATTTTTTTTAGAATAGTGAGAATAATTTCAATTTCAATTTGTTCTATTAAAAATACAGTTTTTGGGGGATGGAAAATGATATTCAAGAATGTGGACCTAGAAAGCAACCTGCTATAGTATGCTATTTTACTACAGGTGTAGTATTATATAATCAGACAAAGTATACTTCATGCAAACATTATAAGAAATAAAGTCCATTTATATTGACCAAAGAACAAACCATTGATAATATATTAGTTTATAAACATAAACAGTGAAGCTCAAGGCCATTACTTTTAAAAGACAAACATTATTGGATGCAAAATCTCAGGGTAACATGAATACAGCAGTAATGAGTGAGGGCACTCATCAATAATTCATCCTGACAAAACAGCAACAAACATCAGAGTTAAATGGCATTATAAATAAAATGGACTGAACAGACATGCCTCAAACATTACAGAATGTACATTATTTTAAGCAGCTCTAATTTTCTATAAAATAAACTGCATATTATGACACAAAGGACATCCTAATAAGTACAGTAAATCTGAAATAATTTCTTGTGTGATATTTGTTCAAAACAAAATAAAACTAGAGATCAGCAGCAAGAGAAATTACAGAGCTTTTATATAAGATAGTAGAGATTGGAAAACAAAGTACTGAATAATGAATAACTTCTATGTGGATATCAAAATTCCTATAATCAAATACAAATGAACACAAAACAACCCAGAATCTGAGATAAAATGAAATCAGTTCTAAGAGAGAAGTTTATAACTATAAAGGCTTTATTTATGAAATCTGTGAAATCTTTAAAAAAATAACTTGATGATCTAACTTATGTCTGAGAAGAACTGGAATTAGCAAAAAACAAACATTAGATGGAAAAGATAAGATAATAAATATCAGGGAAGAAATTAATGAAATAGAACTGAAAACATCAATACAAAGAATCAAGGAAACACAGACTTGTTTCATTGAAAGATAAACAATACTGCCAATTTTTGAGTCAAATGAACCAAAAAAAAAGAAAATACTAAAATAAAAAGACATGAAAGGATATCTATCACAAAAGTCATCAATGAAATTCAAAATATTATTAGGAAATACTTTTAAAAATCCATAATTCATATATATGTATCTCCATCCTAATAAAATTAACCAAAGAGGATATATACATGTCAAATAGTTCTATAACAAGCAATGAGATTTTTTTTAAGTAAGTAATAAAGTCTCCAAACTATGGAAAACCTGACCCAGACATGGAGATTTATTATTTAATTCTGCTAGACTTTTGCGCCTCATACTATTCTTTAAAATGGAAAGGAAAATGATGCTACCATTGTATAAGTCCAGGATTACTGGATACAAAAGCAAGACAGTATAACCAAAATTATAAAGTTACACAGGGATTTCCAGGTTAATTATGGGTATAAATATTCTCAATAAATGCTTTTCAAATCAAATTTCACTACACATAAAAAGTCATCTATCATGACCAAGTGGGTTTTGCTCTGGAAGAAAAATGGGTCACTATAATCAAATCAGTATATTAAATGATAATCTCAATTTCAGGATATAGGAATAAGCCAGGACTTTCTGCGAAAGATTCTAAGAGTTCAAGGAAATTAGCAGGAATTAACAAATGGAAGGTTATGAGATTAAAAATTTTCAACACAAATTCAGTCTATGAAACTACAGTCACCTAATTTTTCACAATGATGCCAAAAATACACATTGGAAAAGATACAGCATCTTTAACAAATGGTGATGAAACAACTGATATCTACATAGAGAAAATTAAAGCTACACTCTTTCACCTTGAACAAAAACCAATTCCAAATGGATCAAAGACATCTATATAAGATCTGAAACTATGAAACTGCTGAGGAAAAGGACGAGAATACACCTCAAGATATAGGCATATGTAAGGAACTTCTGATTAGGACTTCAGTTGCCCAGAAAATACTATCAACAATTGACAAATAGAATCGTATGAAATTGAATGCACAGCACAGGAAATATATTACCAAAGTAGCCTACAGCATGGGATCAAATATTTGCCAACTACAGAGCTGATGAAAGATTAGTATCCAGAACAAAGAACTCAGAAAGCTAAACACCAAGAGAAACAAACCATCTTCCCACTACCACTTAGTATCCAAATAGTAAGCATTTCAACCAATAGTTCACTATTTTGTCTCTGAACCCATTGGTAAGCACTTATAGACATACACCCCATGTCTCCCAGTACAATTTAGGTTCCATACAATAAGAGGTTAATTCCATAGTTCCAAACTTGTTTGGGGACCCATTGGTAAGAACTTAGAGATGTGGGCCCCAAGACGAGCACATACATACAGTACAAAGTCTTGTTGGTGTTGGGCAGCCCCACACAAACAGATACTTTGTCCTATCTGTTTGCAGGAATGGGTAAAGGAGAGATATCTCTAGGGACATCTAGATAGAACAGCAGGTACCATTTCTCTTCATTGCCCTACAGATGAAAACATTCACCTCCATAGTTTCATAAGAGACCCGTCTTCCCTGTCTTCCTGCCTAAAACATTTGGAAAAATTCAAGCCTCAAAGTTCACAAAAAGAAACTAAATTAATTTTTCTGTCAGAGAGATTGGCCTCAATTCCCTCTAAAATATAAAAATGTGACCACCAGTAGATAATTTTAAGTACTACATAATTCTCCAACGTGACAGTTTTTTTATAGAAAAAAGGGGAGAATGGATCAAAGTACCTTAAGTACAATTATTGATTTTAACTATAATACCATCTAAACTGGCCACTGATGTGCAGCTGGACCTGATCCCTCCAGTTACAGATTCTAGCCCTAGAGGCCGCATAGACTGAAATAGTACAAGCCTCAAGATGTCAGGGCTAAGGTCTCAACTAATGTTCATGGTTTAAGGATTATAAAAACTAGGTTTAACATAATAAGTCAAGTTATTTCTGTTTTGCCATTTTTCAAGGTTTCAACTATAGGGAAAACTGAGTCAAGGTAAAGGTTCACTTATTAGTATTTAATTTCACAAGATAAGTTTCTTATACCTAAGACATTCGGGTTTTAAAATAGTTTCTCTTTCATTCATTCTAATTCTATCAAATTGTCATTATTAGTATTAATCGTTTAATTTTAAGAGATTTAATTTCAGTCATTGTGACTTTTGCCCTCATATTCAGTAAATATTTTGGGATGGCTTGCATAAACTTTATTAATCTTAATTCATGGGTAAAACATAAAATTACTTTATGCCAATAAAATTTTTAATTCCTATCCAAGATTAATAAAAAAATCACTGTTTGTCCAATAGTGTTTTCCATTTCAAAACATATCTGTCAAGAATTGTATTAGAGCTCAGCTATTACATTTCAGCAACAGCCAGGTTCTGCTCTGTTATGTACAATCAAATATTCTAAATCTAGATTTTGTTCATTACTAATAAGTAAATTGACTCTTAAGGCATATTCCCTGCTTCAGGATATAGCCTTATGCTCAAACAATGGTCATCATCAGAAACTCTAGGGTTCTGTTCTCAACCTTCATCAGATAATTGGTACCCACACAGGTATCTAGAATCCTCAAAGATGTTTTAAAACAGGTGACAAGACTTCATGTTGTCTTACTCATCTTTTCTGACAGGTCCTAGGGCATATTAATCGGTTTAGATTTGTTAATAGAAATATCATTTTCAGGACTGGTAACATGTTCTATTAGATATGGCTGTTTTCTGTGCTTCAGGTATGGCCTGCACTGTCACAGGATAACTAAATTTAGAGATTATACAAAACAACTGAAAGCGTGTGTGCCATTCTCTAAATATGTTTCTTTAATGAGAAATACTATATATGTTCACACTTCATGTTGGTGTAACTTACTTTCTAAGAATTTTAATAACCTATGTAGAAATCAAAGCCAATTAGAACCATGGGAGCTAAAAAGGCAAATAGTTTGGACCCTGCTCTTAGGTTTTAATGCCACTGAGGACATTTCTAATGTGTTCTCTTCTAAGTCACCTCTCTTCTTAGTCAGGGAGGACAAAGAGACACAGACATGGAAAAAATGTACAAATGTACAGTTTGCAAAAGGGAGTCATAACAGGAAAAAGTAGTACTCCAGGATTCCCTAAAGAGGGAAGGCCAATTGGTCAGCAGAGCCCTGACTCATCCTAACAGATAACACCAGAACTAGAAAAACAATAGTTCTCCTCCAAAGTCGCTAAAGTCTCCTTTGGAGAGCCATTCTTGGCTTCTGTCATGGTTTGATACAGGTGTCCCCCACAAACAATTGAATGTGTTCTGATAGATCGATCCTCAGCTGATGGCAATTCGGGAATTAGAACCTCACTAGAACTGTGTTGTTGGGGCGGGTTTATGGGGGTTATAAATCAGCTTCCCCTTGCCAGTATTGGGCACACCTTCCTGCCGCTGTTTGCAGTGCTGTGGCAGAGGTGATGTCCAGCCCTCTGCTCATGCCATCGTTTTCCCTGCCAGGATGGAGTCTCCCCTCCAGTCCGTGAGCCTAATAAACCCATTCCTTCACAAGCCGCTTTTGCTTGGGTTCTTCCTGCGCAGCAACTAGAAAGCTGACTACAACAGCTTCTAAATGTATGTATGTATGTTTGTATGTATGTATGTATGTATGTATGTATGTATGTATGTATGTATGTATGTATGTATGTATATAGATAGATAGATAGATAAATCTATCTATCTATCTATCTATCATCTATCTATCTATCTATATATGGTTAAATGGTTAAATTTTGGCTACCTACTTGGTCTTAAACACTCAGAGATAAAAGTGTAACTAAATCAAAGGGATACATCAAGGCCAAAAACGAGACATAGATAGCGAAGTCTGCTCTCCCTCTCATCACAAAGTATCCCTTATTGTTGTTCAGCTTCTCTCTTCCACCTGCCTAATTGCAGGATAAAAACTCCTTCCTTGTATGGGCCCAAGAATATATACAAGATAATAATCAGACTAACTGGGCTGGGTTTATGTACCTCTGCACAATGGCCTATCATAATAATCTTCCATCTAAATTCTAAGGTTTAAATGATAAAAGGATAATTATACAAAATGACATGGCTTTGGACATCATCAATGTAATCCAGGGTGGCACATTTGCCATTATCAGTGTTAAATATTGTGTATATATTCCTGATAACACTTCTCGTGCCTGATCTCTAAAATAGCAACAAGAACAGATTCATACCATGTCAGACACTTCTATGCCATTTGGTGAACAGTTCTGGGGGCAAATCTCAATAAACTTACACGCAAATGGTCCTGAGACAATCTAACTCCATCTACCCAAGTTCCCTTGATTGCTCCCCAAGGCAAAAAAAAAAAAAAAAAAGTAACAATGAGGCATCAAAGACCAAAGAATCATGGGAGTTATATGGGAAAAAGAAAGTTTTTTTTTTTGTTGTTTTGTTTTCATTTTTTGTGGGATGCGGGAAGGCGTGAGAAAGAATAATTGGGAAAGGAAGTGGACTTAAGATGCATTGCACACATGTATTAAAGTGTCAAAAACAAAAGAAATAGACTTCAGCATAACACTGGAAAAGAAAATTATCAGCAGAGTAAAGAAATAGCCTATAAATTGGGAGAAAATCTTTGCCAACTATATATCTAAAAAGAGACAATATCTAGAATCTAAACAGAACTCAAAAAAATTAAATATTAGGAAACAAGAACTTCTAAATAATAAATTGGCAAATAATTAAACAGGTAATTGTCAAAATGAACCCCAGTGGTGAATAAATGTATAACAATATTCACCATCTTTATTTATCTATAAATGCAAATTAAAACTACACTGATAGTCCATCTTACTCCAGTCAGAATGGTGATCATCATGTAAACAAAAGAAAACAAATAAGTGCATGTTTTGTGTGTGTGTGTGTGTGTGTGTGTGTGTGTGTGTGTGTGTGTTTGTAAAAAAGGGAACCTTTACTTATAGGTGGTAGAAATGTCAACTTGTGAAGCCTCTGTGGAATTCATTAAGATGGTGCCTTCACAAACTAAAAATAGAGTTTCCATATAATCTAGCTATGCTAATCCTGGATGCATACCCAGTGGTCTCTGAGTCAGCACACCTCAGGGGTACTTGCACAACTTTGCTTATTGTTTCATTATTTAAAAATAATTTTATTCATTTATTTGTTAACAAAGAGAGTTAGAGAGAGAGAATGGGCAAACCATGACCTCCAGAGACTGCAAATAAACTACAGATGCATGCCACATTGTGCATGTGACTTTAGGTGGGTACTGGGGAAACAAACCTGAATCATTAGTCTTTGCAGGCCTTAACCATTGAGTGATCTCTCCAGCCCTTATGGCTTGATTATTATCAATAGCTGAGAAATGGAAACAGCCTAGACTTGCATAATCAGATGATTTTAATTACTAAGGGTAGGACTTGGAAAGAAATAAGCTAAGACTAGTGGAAAAAAATTGGAAGATGATAAAAATGAAGACAGAACTCCAGCCATTAGTGGAATGAAAAGAGCTGATCCAGGCACACAGAGGTAGACTAAGTGTATCCCCAGCTCAAGTAAAGCTGTGTTATTTGGAAAAGCCACTAAGGGCAAAGACAAGACAAAAACAAAACAAACAAGTGATTAAAAAAAAAAAAGACAAGATTGGGCAGGATAGAATTTGCCCATTATAATGAAATTACATATTATATTGGGAAATATAAAAATAAAAAAGAGGGAACTGGGAGGAGATGCTAATCTGTGAGGGTTTGCTGGGGAGTGCTAGGCTTGTCTCTGTGTGATCCCTTGGGTGTAGGTGTTGGGTTTGCCTCTGTAAGGCCCCCTGTGTGTGTATGTGTATGTGTGTGCATGTCTGTGTGTGCATGTCTGTGTGTGCGTGCATGCGTGTATGTGTGCGTGTGTGTGCGTGTGTGTGTGTGTGTGTGTGTGTGTGTGTGTGTGCCAGTGCTAGGTCTGTCCATGCAGCCCACAGCAATCTGTGGCTCAGCCCAGATAGCCATAGATATTGTGAGCTCACGAGTGCCATGGCCTTATTTATCTAAGCAAGACTATTTATTCCATAATGCTCCTTTCCCTTCTCCAACTGTTACATTCTTTCCATCCCATCTTCTGCAATGTTCCCTGATCCTTGAAGGGGATGATGTCTTCTGAAAGATCCCTGCACATAAAAATTCTTTCTTTTTCAGCACTTGGCCAATTATGTCTGCATTAACTGCTTCCCAGTACAGAGAAGGGAGGTGGGAGGTAAAGCTTTTCTAATTGTGGCTGGGAGCACTTATTGGTGGGTATAAATGTTTAGCAGGCAACTTATCAGTTTAGCAACAAGAAATCTGTTTAAAATGGCTTCTTCACACTGCTCTAGTCAATTGCTGAGACTTTTTTCAGCACTGCCAGTGGTATCCCTTTTCTCTTTTTTGCCCTTTCTCTCTCTCTCTTTCTTTCTTTCTTTCTTTCTTTCCTTCCTTCCTTCCTTCCTTCCTTCCTTCCTTCCTTCCTTCCTTCCTTCCTTCCTTCCTTTCTTTCTTTCTTTCTTTCTTTCTTTCTTTCTTTCTTTCTTTCTTTCTTTCTTTCTTTCTTTCTTTCTTTCTTTCTTTCTTTCTTTCTTTCCCTCTCTCTTTCTTTCTTTCCATCTCTTTCTCTATCTCCTGCTCTGTTTTCCACAATTCCTTTCGTTCTTTTTTCAGTGGCTACCCAATTCAAAACAGCAGCTCCTATTCTATCACTCACTGCCTCTCTTTAGCTGCTATTGTGTGGGTGCTTTGTCCCAGCAAGGAGAAGGTACCTATTACAAAGGTAAAAGCAGAGATATCTCTACCATATAGGACTTTCCATGAATTTTTGTCATTTAAATTTGAAACTGATGCAACTTTTATCCTAACATATTTTCTTTAAGACTGTTGACTTTGACTATAGAAATCAAATGTGAATTACAGAGCCTATTTTTCCTCCTTAGGTTCTATGGCTCTTGTAATAACATGTTGACAATGACAGCAACGTGAATTTGTAAACATTGGCTTTTGTCTACCCTGGAAAGAGTGTTTTGTAAGTACATTAAGTACTGAACATGTCCCAGATCTGTAGATTACATGATATCTGCTTATCTTCCCATGTGAACTCAGTTGACCTTCATGATATCCACTTTAAGTGAAAAACAAAATAAAGTACTGAAAAGTCACAGAAGTGAAAGAAAAAAAAAAGAATTACACTGTAGTGATTGTGGACTCATAGAATTTTTTAGAAGGACCACAGAAATATTTTACTTTAATATTTAGTTTTAATATTAAGAAAATAAGTTTTCCAAAGTTTAAATGTCTTACACTCAATCACACAGCCAGTTAACAGAACTAGTAAAAATATTCAGATAATTGCAAATTATATGCTTGGTCAAAGACTATCTCCTTGAAAATCAATGGAGGTATCATTTTACATAAGATGATACCAACCCTTCATTTAATACATTAATAATAAACATATCTTTTTGTAATGAGATAATGGGTAATGCCATCAATGATCATCAGTCATTTAAAAAAATGTTTTATTTACTCATTTTCAAGCAGAGAGATACAGAGAGAGAGAGAGAGAGAGAGAGAGAGAGAGAGAGAGAGAGAGAGAGAGAGAGAGAATGCACTAGGGCCACCACCTTGTGGGTCTGGCTAATGTGGGTCCCGGGGAATTGAACCTATTGAACCTGGGGCCTTAGGCACTGGAGGCAAGTGCCTTAACCGCTGAGCAATATCTCCAGCCCATTGTCAGTCATTTTAAACTATGTAATTATGACTAAGGAGACATCTCAGTGAATAAGGCACTTGACATGGAAGTGTGAGTGCCTGAGTTCAGATTCCCAGAAACCTCATAACATGTACATCATAGCACATGGAAGCCTGCACTCACATACATGAATTTGCATATTACACACAAAGCATGTAATCATTACTTTATGACTTCAGTTTTTATTTTAGGGAAAAATCCCTTGGATTCCCTGTTTATTTAAGAAATTTATCTATTCCTATATAATATCGTACATGAGAAGAATGGACAGAATTTGTACCTAGCAAAAGTTGAATAAATATAAAGTGAGAAAAGTATAAATAAATTGTACAAAACCCTTAAAGTTTAATTTAGGGTTATTTTCCAATATCCTATTTTCAAGACAATTCTACAATTTTGTTCATAAAATAAGCAATTGAAACTGTGAACCAAATATGTCATGAAATTATGTGAATATTGTAAATATTTCAAAACGTATGTATTTCTTGTAGTAGACATAAAAACTCCGAAGTATAGACATTGTTTTCACATGCAAAATTAAAAGTTTTTTTTTTGTATAGGAATAATTCATTCCTTGCCTAGAATTTTTGTTTTAATTTCTGGCATAAAAGGACCATATGCTGCTTTCCAGAGCTGTGATGTTTGGTCGCCAATGATAATTGCTAATGTGTTTCAGCCTTTCATGAAGCAATAACAGGATTCTAAGAAATAACCATGGGAATATTCCAGAAACAATACGCAAGACAAATGAAACTAGTAGTTAAAAAAGAAGAAAAGATGATGAACTTCTAACTATTGCCACTAAAACTTAGAATATATTATAGTCATTGTTATCCATCCTTGACAATTTTTGCTGTACCACCTTGAAGTAGGAAATATTTACAGGAAATATTTTATGCAATGTGAAACCAGGCACAAAAATTTAGTGATTAGCAGAAGTATAACAATTTCTATTACTTTGTGCATTGCAATTAGATAATAACTTATATTCTGAAACATAGGATGTGTGCATCAATTTTTCTTAATATTTATATGCATCTTTGTGTTGATATTAAAAAAAAACAAATATAGAAGTTGTGATGGTTTGATCCAGGTGTCCTTCAAAAACGAATGTGCTCTGAATGCTTGATCCCCAGCTGATGGCAGTTTGTTTATTGGAACCTTCCTGGAGCTTTGTTGTTAGGCGTGGGCTTATAGGGGTTATAGCCAGATTCTCCTTGCCAGTGTTTGGCACACCTTTTTGTTGCTGTTGTCCACCTGATATTGGTAAGGTGGTGATTTCTATTCTCTGCTCATGCCATCGTTTTCTCTGCCATCAAGGAGGTTCCCTTGGAGTCTGTAAACCAAAATAAACTCTTTACTCCCATAAGCTCTTTTGGTTGGTTTCCTTTCTGTGCAAGAATTTGAGGTTGACTACAATACAAGGAATTCTAGTAATCAAAAATAAAAAAGTCATTTGTACTACAAGTCAAGCAATTTTTGAAGGAGGAAAGAAGAAGCATCAATTATGAAATGACTCTTTTGAGACAAAGCAGCTGGTATTATAATTGCATAATAATTTAAGTATATAATAATTAAATATTATCATAAGCTTATAATTTTATAATTACATGAAATTATAATTTCTACCATTTCTTCCTTCAAATTTCATTCTAGCTGTGCCTCTTTTAACATTTTCCAAATATTCATTGCTTCTAAGCATCACAATTATTATTTATAGACACTCCAACTTATATGGTTATCACATGCTGATGTTTTTAACTCAGAGCAGAATTCAAGGAACATAAGAATCTATTTGCAACTATAATTCATACTGAACATATATGCAAAATCATTTTCACACATTCAGCTCTTATTCATTTTGCTTTGTAAACATTTTGACTTTCATTGATTATAGTAAATAATTGCTCAGCATTTACCTAGAAATATGCTGTGTTTGAAAATAAATATAGTATGAGTATAATTTCTTTGAACTAGTTTTATGAAGCTTAGTGATCACTTTGCACAGCTGACTTAAATACTTGGCAGAGATCAAATAAGTCTCATTCTGAAAATTTTTCGGCTAAGAACCAGGATAAAGTATTACCCCAGATTCACAACCAAATAATTGAAGAATCAACAGCAGTAAAGAAATATTACAGCACAGGTCTTTAGAAAGGCAATGTGGTTAATATTTTTGAAATATCTCCTGATGCATTTTTTTTCAATCATCTTTATTAATTGAGTCTTTCCTTATAGTTATTCTGTCATTCGTGGCTCAGGAAAAGGGAAATAGCGACCATAGCATTGTCAAAGCTAAATGAAAAGATGTAGTAAAAAATTGTTTCTCAAACCATTCCACTTACCTAATGTGCATAGAAGTAAATTTTTATTTCAATGCCCATACACTTGATGAATATGATGTGGCCTAGGAGGGGTACCTCCAGTCCTCACCATTAACCATCCATTAAATGTCCTTTGAGATTAGACACAGCGTCTTTTCTCTCCATCTTGTCAAGGTGGCAAAGCTATGTGGCAAAAGACAGCTAGCTCTCTTTTAAACTTTGCCAGACAGATACCCACTGGTCTCTACAAATATTTCTACAAGCAAAATAGGAAATACGTTGGTTAGGTCTTTGATATTCATCGTCATAACACACCTGATTCAAGAGACCTTTACCACTAACAGAGAATTCAGAAGGTCTGTAAACAACCAGAGAGAAGGATGTGGAAAAGAAAACAGCCATCTATGAGGGGCTGACATTGACTGTGAGGAATTTGAATGTAAACCACGGTTTGAAGAAGAAACACAATAAAAATACATACTCACGTGTTGCTTTCTAAAGTGGAAGTTGGAGTATTTTCTCTTCTCTTTAAAATGAAATGCACACACACATACACACAAAAACAAACAAACAAACAAACAAAAAAACAAGTTCCAGAACAACAAAATCCACATGGTCAGATTCATCTCAGCAGATCACCCCACTCTCGGTACCAAATCTGTCTTAGTCAGCCACACACCTCTGGGATGAATCTTCAAACCAGGCACAATTTGGGTAGGAAAATATTTATTGAATAGATCCAGGGGAAGTTAAGGAAAGGCTGGCCCCCTTTCACAGAAGCAAGCAGAGACAGAGAGAACCCACCACCATAAGCAAGCAAGCAAGCAGAGGGTAACACACTGTAATTCACAAAAATGCGGAACTCCAGGCCAGGGTCTGGCTCTTCTTTTGCATATCTATCCCTAGGATTTTGCATCCAAATTAGAAAGGGTCAGTCCCCAGGAGGCTAGGCCAAAATGACACTTCCTCCAGCCAGAAACCTGGAGACAATTAATAATTTAATAAACACAATTATAATAAACTCTATTGGGGAACATTATTCAAACTACCACAACATATGTAATTTTAAGCCAATAAAAACGCTAATAAAAGAAGCAATATGTGTATTTGACAATGACACTGGATAGAAAATCAATATAAAAATCAATTTTATTTGCTCTTTATTCTCTTTTTTTTTTTCTGTTATGTTCTTTGAGATCCTGTCTCAAGCAAGGTGGGAAGAGAAGACAAACAGTCCAAGGTTGTGCTCAAATCACACACATGTGCACCCAGCCCCCACACACAGTTTTTTAAAGGAAAGTGACAATGGACAAAAATATTTGTATGAAAATTAGACTTTTATGCAGATCCACTATTATGCATACAATATCTTCATAAATTAAAAAGGAGCATGAAAACATGATAGAATATGAGAATTTCTGATAGCAAGGCAGTTCATGAATGAGACTTTTGGGCATTTGATTTGAAACTATCCTAATCCATACCTTCATTTTAAGACTCATAAAAAAATTATTTGTCACATCACAAAAAATAAACTGGATTAAATGTAATTTTCCATTATTTTCAGACTCATTTACAACATTTGATATCAGTCTTTAGCAGGGTACTTTTAATACTCTTTAAGTAGGATGACTCATCAGATTTTATTTTCAGTATTTTGGTGCTAGGTCAGGCAAGGCATGAATCCCTGGGGCAGACTATGGAAAATGAAAACATCTCAAAACAGAAC
The DNA here is from genome assembly GCA_004024765.1 of Zapus hudsonius. Lineage (NCBI taxonomy): Eukaryota > Metazoa > Chordata > Mammalia > Rodentia > Dipodidae > Zapus > Zapus hudsonius. The sequence continues at coordinate 54,936 of PVHP010007136.1, forward strand.
TTGAATTCCATGAAGCTGATTTACCCAACAGAAACATGTATGATTAAAGGAAGAAACACTTTACATTGAGTTTCATTTTGCTTTATATTGGGCACTTGAGATTTTGATTTCATTGTATGTATTTAAGATGTATAAAGTTAACATATAAAATTCAGCTTTACTTTAGTAGATTTTTCTTAACTGTGTAGGTTTTACCAAAATCAAGTTTCTTTTGTTCCCATGTGTGGAAAATTTAGGGTTGACCTAGCTTGAGGTGGACCCTGGCTTTTTTATACTTCTAAGAATAGCATTGAGCTGCATTAGGTACATTTCAGCAACTGCATTTCATTATGTACAGACTGTTTTAAAGACATTTTTGATAAATTTTGGTTGGTTGTAGCATAACCTACCCATATAGTATTAAATTTATGAATTATTTTTCATCTATTTTAAGCCAATTTCCTAATATCTTAAATTGATGTTCAATACTCCCATTTGGATGTTCCCCAAAAGCCTGGTGAAAATACTGTTAAATTTTTCTGCATCTCTTATGTTTCTCTTTCCTTACTTAAAGTTATATGTAAGTTCTAAAACATCTTGAGCAGAGAATAGACTGTCAGGTCCCTGTTGAAAAGGTGATGGTGCTGATAGGATATGAACAAGGAGAAAACAAGCAGTTTTGAGGAAATGTTAGGTGACATTTGGAATGTAGTAACAACAAGGAAGACTCTGTTTAAAGTTCCACTATGCCTGAAACTCCAGTCCCCACATCCTGCACATATTTGGTGCTAAGTAGCGTAATTTAATTGATTCTCAGAGGACAATATGCTGAAAAGTATAAGATCAAAAGTTAGCACTTACACACACACACACACACACACACACACACACACACACACACAACCATGACACAATGACTGTGCTATATGAAAGCTTATGGTATATGCTCCTAGGCAGCTCCTTTGACCCTGTTTACCATTAATCCATGGTTTAGGCAGATGGCTGAGATCCTGGCAAGAGATGAGCGACCACAGTCATATCGTGGAGGATCCATATGGAATCCACAGAGAATGACGGGATGAACAAGGGACTGACAGCCACGGCCATTCAATCAACACAGGATAAGCCAGGGTGACAGAAACCAACAATTTTCAACACAAAGACCCCTAAGCTCACAACATTAAAGCAGCCTTAATACTCATCCACCATGACTCAGGGAACTGAGTGGAAGAGGGGTTGGAAAGATTGTGAGAGCCATGGTGGGGAAGACTATCCAGAGGCATGGCACCCTTCAGTAACAACATACTTGGGCCAGGAGACCGGGTGAGTACTAGGCTATCCATGGTCCCCTGCCACAGGACTGATCCAGACAACCCACGGAGGAGGATATCCAGCTGATTGGGGATGGGGAGGGGGGCATTGGGGAATGGGGGATAACAACTCATTGTTTGCCCACTAAATAATGTAACTCATTATGGACAATAAATCTATATTTAAAAAAATAGGAAATGAAAAAAAAGCTGAGAACATACAGAGAGTATAATAGGTTTCTTTAAGAAAATAAAAAAAAAAAGAAAATGGAAAAGCAACTTGACCTAGAGAGTATAATATGATTTTCTTTTTTAAAAAATATTTTATTTATTCATTTTCAAGCAGAGAGATACAGAGAGAGAGAAAGAGAGAGAGATAGAGAGCACCAGGGCTTATGTGGGTACTGGGGAATTGAACCAGGAGTCTTAGGCACTGGAGGCAAGTGCCTTAACTGCTGACCCATCTCTGCAGCCCAGAGTATAATATGATTTTCAAGCATCGATAATGACATATCTAAAATTGGTGGACAAGTTTGCAGTGAGATGTGCAGCATGGACAGCAAACTACACATTGTTATTCAGGACTACTTGAGAACACAAAGACACAGATTCATAGACTTAACAACAACTGACCATTTCCTATGTGCTTCAGTGGAGGAAGAGAACACACAAGAGTTGTAAATTTTAATAAAATATGATTATGCCTAACTAAAAATTTAAAGAACTATAACACAAAGGTGAGGACAAGAGAATTTAGTTCACTGTGGAAAGTGGAAAGGTTTGTGGATTCAACACAGTGAGAGCAGAGCAGCTGAAGGTGTTTGAGCTTCTCAGAGAACAGAACGCTTAAAATTATTTTAAAAGCAAAGCACATTTATTGATTGCATAGACAAAATGCATGTTAAGTGCAATGAATACTTATATGAAAATGGCCTTTTGAATCATATTACCATGTACATTTAAAATGTACCAACTAAAAAATTGAAAATAAAACCTCAAAGGAACCAATAATGAAATCGGTAAATGGGCAAATGAACTGAACAAACCATTCTCAAGTGGACAAGAAATGTATTTTAAAAGCATCCAACCTCCATAGTCATCATTAAATGAGTGTACAAAGTATGAAGCATCTAGCATCAAACCATTCTGTTTTATAAGTGAACATTTCTTAGCCCTACCAGATGCAGAATTTGCTGTGTGAAAACAGTCATGGAAGTTTGAAAATGTGTTTTCTTATTTTCCATGAGTCAACAGGGTATGGATGCATTGTTCATGTGGTGTCAACACAGCATGTCATATATATATATATATATATATATATCAATTAGTGCTCAGAAACAATGTATTTTTTGGTGAGGAAGACTGGAGCCTTCAAAAATTAAGAAATTCAGACCCCTGATTAGGAATCACTTGCTGTGTGATCCTTCCTTTACCTACCATCAATGCAGCCCATTTTGTAAGCTACATGTGAACAGAGGGTTACTTTAGCCTACAAAAAATACTCTTACAAAAGCTTGATAATGTGTTCTCTTTGCCCACAAAACATTCTTAATATGTGATGATTTTTTTCTAGCAGCTACACATTCTACACACAAAATAATTCTCTTAAATAAAATATTTACTATACAGGCAAGACTTGTTAGAACATTTTAAAAGGGGAAAGTGTGGCCTGTAGAAATGGCTCAATGATTAAAGGCACAGTGATCCAACTGTAATTGTCCTCTTCAGCACTGGGGTCACAGACAAAGGAAAACAATGCCTGGCTTTTTATTTTAGTACTG